>OY776116.1:73027006-73329506 GCA_963675035.1 Allygus modestus | reverse complement strand
TTAGAATAACATGGGGACCGAGTACCTAGCTGCTACAGGAACCATAGGCGAAAAATTGTGTTTTGTGCAAAAAACAATAAACCACAACCAGATCAAGCCATATACCAAATTTCGCCAGTTTATGTTCATAAATAAGCGAGATATACAATTTTTCTTTTTCTCCATAAGAATAACATTAGACAACGTACTGTGTTTAGCACTTTCAATATCTCAGGAACCAATTGACGTAGAGCAATGATCAAAATACCAAATTGTTTGTTTTTTATGCTGAATTAAATGGTGAAAATTAAAATTTGATTTAAATAAAAATTACATGTGGAAACCCCAAAAAACCCTTTTTTGGGGTACAAAACCCCCCAAAAACCCCTCTTTGGATGGTGTGATTCGTCTGGTTTTCGAACTCGTTCAAATCCAGAACGTGCTTTACACATTTGTACCAAATTTCATTAAGATCGGACCTTTTTTACGAGAGTTATCGTGCTTACGGACACATATATATATATATATATAATATAATATATACATATATAAAAATTTGATCGAATGGTGTTTTTGGCATCTGGGGACCTCAAAATGAAAAGTTATCATGGTCTCGGGCTTAAGTCTTTCTTACCATAAGACCTACGGTAATAGCTTCTTCCCTATAGGGGAAATTCGCTAATTACAGCGTCCGACCAACAAGATGACACCACGACAGAACAAAATACGAAATACAACTGCACGCTTTTTGAAGGTTATTTGCCAGAGAGTAGTGACTCCTGTTTATATTTTAACTCATTGTCGTTTTTAATTGGCGTTATGGCGTTTAGCTATGAAGTAGATATTAGAGAAGTAATGGTTTGAATTATATCACTTTATCATCTAAATATAGTATACTTATTACTGTAATGTAGTTAACAACTATTTACAAGGTGGTAGCTTTGGAAGTTCCAAAATAAAAATGTAAAATGATAACAATATGATGTGATGTGTCAAATCAAAACATTCAAAATAAAAAGTGAAAACGATAAACAAATACGAGTACTTAACCTAGTCATGTGTGCCGTCTGCCCTTTGAATCCTATAAGTGATAACTAAAATAATCATTTGTGTCGAAAAGAGGTTAGTATAATTCCATTGTAAAAATGCCGTTTTTCTAGAACTTAAGAATTGTTAACCAAATCATTGTTATTACTAGGATTGTAATGTCTTTATTATGAGATTATAAGGTATATTTAATGAGTAATGATCCTACACTAGGCTATGTTTACTTTATAATTAGATTCAAGGACTAAGGTCTGAGATATCCAAGAAAGTTGTACTTTTAGTTAACCTTGATCAAATCTTTGCCTGGCAAAGTTTGTTATCTGGACAATTCAAGATGATATCTTCCACTTCTTAGAGACCGAACATAACCGAAACCATAACCAAATAACCTAAATAATCTATTTACCGTATCGATATACCGAACAATTTAATTTGTTTTTTATATTGTTTTGCTTATGAAAGTGTACTGTTTCCAATAATGTAACGCCAATTTTTACAGAACACTCATACAATACCCAAAAAAAAGAAAACATGCAGTTCAAAATGGAATAACCGCCTTCAAACACAACCCCAATTAGGCCTACATTTTATTTTATTTATTGCAGTCCTTGCCAGACAAATGACTGACAAGGATCCAACAAATTTTAAAATTTAAATCAGAAGTAAAGAAATATCTGGTGGATTCAAGGTTTTATGACATTAACAGTTACTTCAACGGTAACAATTTAGGCTAATTTAGGTACCGTACACAGGATTGAACAATGTAAGAAACAATATAATATGTTGTTTATGTAATCTTATTTTCAATATTAAAATATAAACAAATGTAATATATAAATGTTTAAAAATAATGCAACCGAGTGAGGTAGCGATTATTGCACCTCACATTCGGGAGGTCTTGGGTTTCATCCCAGGCCGGCCATTCTGAGTTTGTACGGTTTCTCATCTCATTTAGGCAAACGCCGGAATTGTTCCAAAAAAGGGTCGTACCCCGCCAAGAAGTACGCCAGGAAGTTGGATTTTCATGGAACAATTACTACTTTATTTTCAATGTGAGCAGTAAACACGATTAAATTATTCTTTTATCAACTTGGCAATTGTTCCCTAGCACGTGTATTAAATTACAGGTCATTATTCCAACATACGTACAAACTATAAATATAAACTATAAATTCATATTTGAATCGGGCTTATAGGATAATTTCTCGCTTTAAATAGTTCTAAATTATCGCAAATTATTTGTTAATCTTTAATTGTTCAGTTGATTTTGCATTACAATGTCACTGTAATAATTTCCCTGGGAAATTATTCAGTCACCAACTTGGTTCTATGAGGCTGATGCACGTGTTTCTGGTGACGGTTGAAACCTAGGTACCGAACTTCTCTAAAAGATTGAAAAATACAACTTAATCTTCAAATATCTCGCTCTATCTCTAGAATTCACACTTGTACCATGCCCTAAACAAATTGATACTAGGTTCAATTGAAATCGTAGGCCTTAGAAAAGTTCCATAATTACCGCGGACTTGCTAGCTGACGTGGACCTCGTCCTGAGACACTCCAGCACAGATTGACCAGTGAACGTGCCTTTATCCACTCCAGGGTGGTGGTGAAGGGGGCATCAGCTCTTCGCTTCGGTTTGATAATTGTGACAATTCCTGCTGACCCGGAAAGTGTTGTTTAAAAATTAAAACCAGCACACCTAAACCGTTGGGGCCCTCTGTACACAAATTTAAGCCCTTATAACATGAGTAGCACATCTTGCATGTCATATTTTAGTCATTAAAATACTTTGAACTACTTGAGTCATTTAACTTTCTATTTTCAGGATGTCTTATTTTAGTGCTTCATTAGTGTTGGCTCGAAAAGGACTCCAGTACTCAACACAAATATTCAAACAACCTGAAGTTAAACTGACAAAAGATGTATACAAAGTTAAAAGAGGAAATTATACTGTTCTTAATGATTCCCATATCAAAACGTTTGAAAGTATTTTGAGCAAAGAGAGAGTGTTGACAGACCTTGAAGAACTGGATTCCTACAATATTGATTGGATTAAAATGGTCCGAGGTAATGAATACCTATTTAGAGATAGGCCTAAATAAAACTTTTATATTATTAATGAAGCAAAGTACCGTATATTTATATTTACTTAACTGTGTATTTTAAAATTTATCTGTGTTTATAAAGCTGCAGTATGTTTCTTCAAAACTAATTAAAATCTACATTAAGGAATGGCTCATTTCCAATACATTTTACTCAGTTAAAGAGTATTTAGACTCTGAATTAAACTAAAGGTTTTGAGTGTGCCCAGGGAGCACAAAATTGGTTCAGTTAGGAATTGACCCAGCAGGGAACTTGTTTAGTAGGCCTAATTAATGTTTCGCTCCAGAACTCACTCGGTGCATGTCCCCTGCAGCCACTTGTACTGTACCAAGAGGTCATTCCCTCAGACCAATGACAGTGGTTTCGTTGCTCACCCCTCGTCAGTGATGCCACCACAGAATAAAGATATTCATATAATACAGCAATTTAAAACCGTAAATCTCGCCGTTTTTGGTACTTTGTAATTATAATGTGAGACTGTTAATTATTTATTTACTGAATTGAACATTACATGAACATACATATTGTTTTCAAGTACTTGTAAATTGTAAAGCTTGAATTGAATACAAATTTGTCATTTACTGATGAAACTAACTTGATTTTACTTAAATTCCCTGTGTCTTAGTTTTAACATAATTACCAATTTTTCATTACGTGAATTTGTGGCTGCCTTTATTTCTCCTTTGGATTATTTTCCTCTATTAACCAGAGGTACAAAGCGTAGATTGATAATATGTTGAAATTGAAAGGTAAACAAATACAGTTTTATTTAAACCAGACTAAAAACTTACACTGTGCACTGCAGCAGTTAAGTTAGGCTAGGTTAACCTAATTTCCGCTCACAACACAGTTATTTCTGAAGGTCTCATAGTTTTACATTGGTTGCTGGTAGTTGACAGAACTGTTGTTGTTATGATCAGAGTGGTAACGAGGGCGTGGCTTGCTGGTACATTTTATGTGGCCGCTGGGTAGGGAACTGAATGAATTTTGCCGTCAAACATTAGTAACTGAACGGGTTCCCTTCTGAATCAATTCCTGACTGAGCAGTTTCCATCGTTTTCTTCTTATTGTAGTTAAGAGAAGCATGTTGTAACCTGCATCAACACTGCCTATTTCTGTAATGTAATGGATCAGTGTCTACCGTCGTTGTTCCCTAATTATTATTTACCTGAAATAAAAAATACCTTCCTCTATATTAGTATTAAAAATAACAAAAAATGTAAAGTTGTTAAACTTTATTTAAACCGTAAAACATTATAATTCATAGTAACTGACAACATAAACATTAACACACATGATTTAGATAAAATCATATGTTGTTATATACAGCATGTTAGTTTAAATTCAATATGCCCCCAAACTAACATGCTGCAGAAGATTATTCAGTCTTGAAACCGGGAGACCCTTCGTCAAGAAATCAGCAAGCTGCTCATCTCCAGCAACGTGACGCACATCAAATGTCCCTGCTTGGAATTGTTCATGTACATACTGATACCTCACATGGATGTGCTTCGACCGCTTATGAAACTCTCCAGCATTCCTCGCTAGTCTTACAGCTCCTGCATTGTCAACAAAAAGAATAGCATTGACGTCTTGTCCATAGATCTCACCCAACAGATTTTTTAACCACACAATTTGTTTAGCAGCCTCACTTGCAGCTACAAACTCTGCTTCTGTTGTTGATAGAGTAACACAGTGCTGCTTCACAGAAGACCAACTAATGATTTCGCCAGCAAACATACATAGATAGCCTGTGCGTGACTTTCTTGATTCGTCATTTGCAAAATCCACGTCACTGTAACAATGTAGCATTTTTTTACCTTTAGAATATATTAATGCATAATCCATTGTCCCCTTTAAGTAACGAAAAATTCTCTAAACGTCAGTCCATGCCTGCATAGTAGAGTAATTTAATTTCAGTGCAACCACATTTACTGCACAGCATATGTCTGGTCTTGTATTTGTGATGTACATCAGACTGCCCACAGCTTCTCTGAAAGGAACACCTGTCGCAAGAGGTTTGTCATCTACCACCGGTTCTTCACGCTTTGATATTAAAGGCGTGCCAGCTGGATTACTATCTGACATCCTGTATCTCTCAAGGACACTCTTGATATAAGACTTCTGACTTAAATAAATACCTTTCTCTGTTCTTTGAATTTCCATTCCAAGATAACACTCGGGGTCAGTAACTTTCAACTTAAACCCTTGTTCCAATTGTACAATAAAGTCAGACACTTCTTCTTGATTAGAGCCAGCAATTAGACCATCGTCAACAAAAATTACTACATACACTTTAGCACCATTCTTATTACGAATGAACAAACATGGATCAGCAGTACTTTGGCTAAAACCTTTTTTAAGTATACATTACATAAGAAGCTTACTCCAACATCTTGGACTCTGTTTTAGACCATATAAACTGCGCTTCAGTTTCCAAACTCTACCAGTTTGATCATTATAACCTTCAGGTTGCCAAGTATAAATTTCTTCATCCAGCTTAGAATAAAGAAATGCGGTCTTTACATCAATCTGTTTTAGATGAAGATCTTCCTGAACAGCTACATTCAAAAGACAACGAATAGTATCACTTCTAGCTACGGGGCTAAATGTTTCATTATAATCTTCACCATACTTTTGAGCATATCCTATTGCTACTAGCCTTGCCTTATAGCGCTCAGGATTTTGTTTTCTAGTTAGAACCCACTTCAGACCAATAATTCTCTTATTATGTGGACGAGGAACTATCTCAAATACTTCATTTTCCTTGATTGATGCCATCTCATCATTCATTGCAGATTGCCAGTGCCACCAATCGGGACTATTCACTGCTTCCTTGTATGTAGGACCAGCCTCAGCAAGTAGGACATAGTCTTGGAGATAAGCAGGAGGTCTCCTTTGACGTTGAGATAGGCCATCATCTCTGTCATTTAAACTTATGGCAACATCGACAACATCAACCTCCTCTAGACACTTCTTCATCTGCTCCATTTCCAACATTATCTGTGCCTTCTGTTGTTGCATCCTCCTCTTGATTTGGAACACTTGGTTTGAGAATAACATCCATCAAATGAGGGGACTGGATTAGAGGGTTATCAATGTTGTCTGTGCCCTCTGCTTTTACATCTTTATCTCCTCGTTTTGAGACGCTTGGCTTGAACACAACATCTCTACTTGTGACAATTTTTGGAGCAACATAAACTCTATAGCCATCTTGTTCATCACAATAACCGACTAATAATCCAGGTACTGATTTAGCTGACCATTTCCTACGTTTTGATTTTGGAACATGAACATAACATTCAGCACCAAACTGACGAAAGTGTTCAAATGTGGTAGAATCCTTTTGAAACCATAGCTCATAAGGTGTTTTACCACCTACAGACGGTCCAGTTCGGTTGATCACATGACATGCAGTGTTCATCGCCTCAGCCCACAAATCCAAAGGAAGATTCTTTGCATACAGCATACTACGCGCTGCTTCGACTAAGGTTCGCATCTCACGTTCAACAGAACCCATTTGTTCTGGTGTGTATGGCATGCTCGTTCTGGTACTAATATCGCAATCAGAAAGCAACTTCTTCACTTTAGTATTGCAGAATTCTGTTCCGCCATCACTCATGAATGTCTTAACAACATGACCCGCAGTCTGACACTCATTTAAGAAAACTGTTAGACACTCAGGTACTTCCGTTTTGTCCTTCAAGAAGAAAACTCGTCGAAACTTAGTATAATAATCCTTCAACACCAGACAATAACGACTACCACCAAGAGAAGTATTTTCCATCGGTATAAGTCACCACTTATAATTTCACCTGGCTTATCAGGCTTCAAAGTTTGTGTACGATAAGTTTCTCTTTGATGCTTACCTAATACACATCCCTCACAGAAAACATCATCTTTTGCTACTGAGATGCCATGAGCTCGCAGAAATTCATACACATGAGCCTTATTTTGGTGTGCTAAACTCTCATGCCACTCTTGCAAAGTCTTTTTAGGACCACTTGCAAGTTGTACAGAAGTATTATTCTGTAAAACAGACATTTCCAGCTCATATAAACTGTTTACATTATGTCCAAATAAATGTGGTTTATTATCCTTCATAAAAACACATTTAGTTTTTTTAGCCTTAAAAATGTAGTCCTTTTCAACTAACCTGGATACTGAAAGAAGATTTCTCCCGAGTTTGGGTACATACCATACTCCCTCTAGTACTCGGACCATTTTCTTCTTGCCGATTTGTACAAGAACACGGACTTCGCCTTCACCTTCAGCATAAATAGCTTCTCCATTAGCTACTGTGACTGAAACAGGCTGAGAATAAACCTGGTAAGTATTAAAATATTCTCTCTTAAAACACATATGTTGCGAAGCACCAGAGTCAGCAATAAATGTGTCATTATCCTGACCATCAGCTACAAACATAAAAAGGGACTAGATTTCTTCTGGTTCTCTTTCAAAGAATTTCCACCACTTTTATAGTGTTTCAAGTTTCTAGCATTCTGAGGACACTTGCCTGCGTAGTGCGGTCCTTTACAAATAAAACACTTAACCTTTGAACTAAAGCTAAGAGATTTTCATTAACACCCTTTTCACCACTTGGTGACTTAACTGGTTTCTTATTTATTTCTAACGCATGCCCTCCACTTGTTACGCTCTTAGAAGGTAACCTTGACTCAATGAGCCTGATTCGCTCAATCAAAGGATCTACACTTCTATCTGTAACCGGAATACTTTCCCATATGCTTTTAAATTCAAAGATTCACTCGGTAATGTGCTCATAATTCTCGACATAAGTACGATTTCAGGTAGGACATTAGCATTGTGCTTTTGCAACTCCTCATTTACTTCCCTAAAGGTTAATTGCAAACGAGAAATATACTGAACCAACTCCTCATCCCTTTACATCCTCATCCCTCAACCTTGGCTGAGAAAAACTGTTCCAAGGTTCTGTCTAACCTTTGACTAGAAGACTGTTCATATACACTAAGCAACTTCTGCCAAATTTCCTTTGCTGAGCTGCATGTTGCTGTCAATTCAACATGTGCATCATCTACAGCACTTACGATTAGTACTTGGGCTAGAGAATCATCTTTCTCATAAGATCTTACTTCCACATTGTGAGCTTGTTCAATTCGTGCTTTTTCATCAGCTTCAGCTTCATCAGCAAGGTCAACCACCACAGGCATAGTTCTTTGGCCCTTTGCAATGTCCAAGACCCCATGATGCTTCAACATCAATTCCATTTGCCTTTTCCATCGACACCATGACTGAGCTCCATCTAGCTTTTGAATCTGTACTTTCATATCCATGTTTAATTAAAGAACAGAGCTTTACTGGGCAGCATAACCAATTAAAAATAACAAAAAAATGTTAAGTTCTTAAACTTTATTTAAACCGTAAAACATTATAATTCACAGTAACTGACAACATAAACATTAACACACATGATTTAGATAAAATCATATGTTGTTATATACAGCATGTTAGTTTAAATTCAATAATTAGGAAACAACTTCTCCAAATCTAGTGCTCTGATGCTTTTAACCATTTTAATTCAAATTTTACCACACTGGCACAGTACAAACTAATCGTTTGGGATTTAGCGTAAAATAATTACACTTGTACGTTTTGGATACAAATTGTGGTTTATTTAACTGAACTTAAAATTAAATTCCCTCTTTAACATTTTTCAAACCTTTAAAAAACTACTTTACCTACACTGCTCCATAGTTGAAAATCATCACATCATATTTGACTAATAGAAAAAAGTATGTTTCTGATGGTGGGAAGACATCTATCTGGTTTAAGGGGGGTATACAAGAGTTCACCGCAGGGCTTGGTTCTTGGGCCATTTCTCTTTTTAATTTCAACTAATGATCTCCCTAGAAATGTTGGGGTTGATTCTGTAATGTATGCGGATGATACCACTTTGCTTGCATCTCACAAAGATATTTTTACACTTAGTGCAGTTTCAAATAAACCCTCTGATTTAGCATCATTTCGGTTTTCAGCCAACAAGCTCAAATGTAATCAAGATTAAACTCAAAATATTCTTCTTGGCCTTTCCAATGAAATTGCAAGAAATTCTGTTAAATACCTTGGCTTTCACTTAGATTCCAAATTTAATTGGCAGGAAAAAATTGAAAATACATGTAACACAATTTTTCGAGTCAATTATTTGATTTGGAAATTAAAAGATTTTGTAACTAATGAATACTTAAGAATGACATATTTTGCATTTTTCCAGTCACATATATCCTATAGTCTTGTACTGTGGGGGCACTCTTCTCTTGTTAAAAAATTCTAATCTTGCAAAAAAAAGTAATTCGCACCATCTGTGGAGCACTGTAGACCCCTATTTGTCAGACTACAAATCATGAATGTTGTCAGTTTATATATTTATCATATGTATATGTATATATCTATTTGTATAATGCTATATACAAAATTAAATCTTGAAACTTTTAGTATTAGACAGGAAGTGCATTCTTATGAGACCATAGGTAAACTTAAACTTGAAATCCCTGCTCATAGACTTAGTAAGAGTGGTAACTGTCATAAATTAAACTGAATTTGATTTTTTAATAAATTACTTTTATCTGCAAGGATGGTTTCTTTTAATATATTTAAAACTAGTTGAATGTACCCGTTCTTCGCATGGGTTAGAAAGGTAAGTTAGCTTGAAACAGCTGTTTTTGCTTCTGCTCTTTAAACTGTCAAATGGAAATGTCCTCAGCTGTTCGCATTACAGTTTCTGAATGTTTACTTTCTTCTGAAATGTAAACATTGAAACTTAGGACGTTCACGGGGCGTAGCCCGAGGGAATTTTAAGTAAGTGAATAGGCCTATTTGTTGCATGGGTTCAAGATCTACCTTTGTGTAAAGTTTCAGCCCAGTCGGTTCAGTAGTTTTTGCGTTCACCCGGAACATCAGACAGACAGACAGACAGACAGACAGAAAATACCTCTTCTTTATAATAATATAGATAAAACTATAGGATTGGCTAAACAATAATCCTTTCTATGACATAAGTGAGTTTTTAGAAGCTGATGTTAGCATCAAATTTTAGAGGTTCACAGTCTATGTTTGTATATATATATATATATATATATATGTTATATTATTGTACATTTCTTGTCAATATTAGGTTAAGAATATTGACTCTGTCTATTCCTTGTTAATAAGGTCAATGACAATAAAACTCTTGATTCTTGATACAAAATATGACGTAGACTGAGCATGTCTTTAACATTTAATTTTCCCTTAACTGTTACATTATTTTATTAAGGAAATGGGAATTTAAAGGATTCCAAAGTTAGTTGACTTGAATCCATACTCTCGAAGTAAGTCGTCAGTAACTCGTCAGCCCTAATAACAAAATAGCACAATCCTCGCTATAGAATTATATTTAACCTTTCTTTTATATAAAACTGACAACTTTGCTTTTTCCCAGATAAAATTATTTTAATAGTTTGTGACTATATTTTAATACCAACAAATCCCATATCCTAGTTCTTAATTTGCTTTGCTGAAATGTGCAATGAATAAATCTTTACTAAACTGTAGACATGAGTTATTTGCTAATTTCCTGAAAATTACAATTATTATAAAATATGGAGTTGACGGTACCTTCAGGTGAAGGGAGTAACCTCGTGACCAGGAGACGTGAGAGATCTCGGAGCCACGACCAAGGAGGAGGATGCTGCCACACGAATGAGGAGCGGCTGTTCACATCGGCAGTGGAAGGGTTAACCCCCACCTTGCTACTTAATTATACCATCTTGCTTTTCCTGATTTTGTTTGCTTATTTTGCTTATTATGCTACTTGTCCCTACTGGTTTATTATTGCTGGTTACAACTACTGTTTTCTGGTCTACTGGTAATAGGCATTCCTCCCTCTCAACTCATCCCATTCTGCCTATTAACGACCTCTGTCTTCATTCTCCACCAGAGAAAATGAGTTAGTAGTGATGATAGTAAATTATTTGTAAATTATTTAAAGTCTGAAAATATTTTATGGTGATACAGAGTGTTACTTAAAATATGTATCAGCATCACAATTATAATTTCAATAATACAACTTAATATGAATACATGGATTACATTGTTTAAGAATACATTGTATGAATACATTGTACAAGAAATTCTTGATTTTCGTTCAGCAACTTTAGCTTTAACTTTGCATTCTAACTTAATGCTTATATTCAAAACACTTTCGATAGTATAACAAGTTTTTATTGGGTTGTCAAAAGTATGAAACCACTTCTTACTACTACTACTAGTACACCTAACATATATGGTAAACTATACAAGTTATTGTAAAAACTTAAATTGTAAGGTTTTACATTGTACAAGAATTTCTTGATTTTCGTTCAGCAACTTTGGGCATCTAAAACTATTAATTTACATGTTTGGTATTGATGAAGCTCTTACTCTATAGCCTTTTGCTTTAGATGGTCTGAAAAACATCCACCTTCAAGACTCCAACCTGTATGGGCTTTCAGAGTACCAAAGTGTTAATCTTCTGAAGTTATTTATTTAGATAGTCAGCAATAAACACGTTTACCCGATTTTTCTTAAATTTTGTATGTAGGTATGTCACTGCCTACTTTGTTCTGAATTGTGCATGATATATAATAAAGTTGCAGTTTTACAGCGCCTTATATTTTTCAGGTTATAGCAGCGTAGTTTTGAAGCCAAAGAACACACAAGAAATGTCATCCATTTTGAAAGTTTGCAATGAGAACAACCTTGCCGTGTGTCCTCAGGGGGGCAACACAGGATTGGTGGGGGGCAGTGTCCCTGTCTTCGATGAAGTCATTATATCGACATCATTAATGAATAAAATTATCAAAATCAATGACATTCCAGGTGAGAATTTAGAGTTCTGTTGTGATAAAATTGGATGAATGTCATGCCTCAGACTCTCTGTAGTGATATAGTGAATTTAAATAACTCTGGGTTTATCATTTGTGTCAACTCAGTTTGTGTATACTTAGGTTTATGTACCCACTCAATGCACAATAATTGTCACACGGTATTTCACACTGATGTCAAAGGGGTAAAAGTAAATGATAGCCGAAAGTCCTCAGGTAAATGGGTATGATAAGTATGATGGGTATGATAGGTAAAGTCCTTAGGTATGATAGGTAAATGATAGTCTACAGTAAAAAATATAGTAAATTCACCCGGGAATGATATGGGTTAATTTATTTGTTTCTTTATTTGGATACTGAGAACTTTAATTTATCTTTCTACAGCATCCTAGAGCAGTGGGTTGATTGGCTACGTTCATTCACCTTCTAGGTGGGCTCATGGCTTGCAAATTTGACTCATTTCCTTTTTTCTAAGGGATATGCAGGGTGTTTCAGAATTATCTAGCAATAATAAGAAATTGTTCCTGAGTTCAAAACACAGTAAAAGTTTCATGTAAACATATGGTCTATATCACTTTGTTTTCTGTAAATTCACCCGGGAATGATATGGGTTAATTTATTTGTTTCTTTATTTGGATACTGAGAACTTTAATTTATCTTTCTACAGCATCCTAGAGCAGTGGGTTGATTGGCTACGTTCATTCACCTTCTAGGTGGGCTCATGGCTTGCAAATTTGACTCATTTCCTTTTTTCTAAGGGATATGCAGGGTGTTTCAGAATTATCTAGCAATAATAAGAAATTGTTCCTGAGTTCAAAACACAGTAAAAGTTTCATGTAAACATATGGTCTATATCACTTTGTTTTCTGTCTGTGTGTCAGAATGGTCTTTTTGAAGAACTAAATCATAACTTAGGGATCTCTTGCGATTTTGAGTTAAAACTTTGGGAATGTATTACTCTCGTTAAATATATGTCCCACTAAGTGAGGTAGCACAATGGAAACACTTGTATCACACATTCCAAAGGTTTCTCATCTCACCAGGGCAAATATGTCAGAATTTTTCTACCGGGTTAGGTGGTAGAGAGATTAACCTTGCTCGGTAAAATATGTCCCTGAACAAAAGGATCCATCATTGTTGACCAATATCAATGAATACAGAGTCTTATAAGAAGAACAGGTCCCATGTTAAAAATTCTGTCGCTTATTTGAAGTTGGCGCGCTGGAAATCCGTAGTTTTGCCCCTCGCCGCTATGAAGCGCCTCTAGCCATGCTGTAGCGCAGTCCATCACTCACTCTGAGAGACAGCGTGTAGCGTTGTCATCTTACACTCTATCCCCCCTGTCGTTGTGCCACGCCGGGAAAGCGGTGGCTGTCTGGCGTCTGCCCTCAGAACCTACCCGTACGGGCCGTACGTGGCAAGGAACCGTTTCGTGCTATTGCATCTTAAAATGTTCCGCTGAAAAATTTTATAAATGGATACTGTTTTGTTTATTTGAGATATTTAAGCTTTAGACTAAACCAATTTTCAGTATTCAAAACTACCTTTTTAAATTATTTATTACAATTAATTACTTCCTTATCCAAGACTACTTTGTTACAATTACCGATTTTGATTATTGCGACTAGCGTATTTTGAATCACCATGATATAGGCTACAATGGCTACATCATGTTCATACAAACATAAATTGTACACACTTACATGATGTCACGCCGGAGAGTTAAATACATTCTGAGTTGCTACATTTATTTGACATATTTAAACAAATATCCTAATTAAATGATAAAACATGATCTGTTCGGTGCAGGCACAAATTGGGTTAACACAACTTGTGTTGTTGTGTATTTGCAGATTATGACAATATTATATGTACAGTGCATTAACACCGTATTAAAGTGTAACTAATCTGTAACCGTTTACCGGACAAACAAATTGTTCGTAGAATGTTTTATGATGCTTATATGTTGTAAACTTTACAAATGCTGAACATTTCTGAACTTCTTGATACACTTTTGTTCACCAACCGCCTAATTGTTTTTTCTCTTATCAAAGGTGATTAGTGCCTTGTCCTTCAGGTCATTAGATAGCCATTTAACCTTATAGTACAGCTTACATTTTACCAGTAAAGACAACATGAAAATTCTGTGTTCTTGACAGTCTGTTATAAACCATTCTTTGAACAACTCCTCCGTCATTAGCTTAATTTTCCATTCAAAAACTTTTTCAAATGTGCGCATTCATTGTATAGTTTTGTAAACATGAACATTTGACTTTTTACCACATTAAATAGCAGGTCTTAAGGGTGATGGAGTTTCGCTAACTCTCCATTATGGCACGTGAAAGCTTTCAGTCGAATAAATATATCCTCTTTGGGAAATTCTAACTTAGTATTGAGTTGCACTAAACCAGAAGAGCACAGGTCACATTTAAACTTATCCAGTACTTTTTTTGCCAGCCACCCAGCGATATAGTTTATTGCATTGTCCTCCAAAAGGGATATTTCGGATGTTTCATTTCTGTTTCCGCTGCAGCCAAACAACAGGGAAGAATGGGCTGGGTCGCAGGTTGCAGTTAAACCTAAGAGAGGGATAAAAATAATTGTTGAAATTTATAATAGCGATGGTTTTGAATTTATCATCGATTTATTTGGAAACGTAGTGAAGTTTTAAACACTAGAAGCGATAGGTAAAGTCCAAATAAATCAATAATGAAAAACAATTTGTTTACAAGACAACTGCTAAATGAACGAAAAGTACTAAACAATACTATTGTATTTGTTAGTAGGTAATTTAGTACTAAAAATAGATAAATACAATGATTGGATCATCATTTATTAAATTATTGGGTTACTAAGTTGCTGCTAATTGACATTGGTACTTTGGACCTAGTCCAAAAGTTGCCAAAATGTTCAATAAAAATATCAAAAACTCATGACTGACAAAACCTTCAAATATATTATAACTGAGCATTAAAAGATTTAATAATATTGATTACGTGACAAGGATTACCATGTATCGACATTTACAAAACATATTTAAATAAATATGTAATATGTAATAGATAAATACAATGATTGGATCATCATTTATTAAATTATTGGGTTACTAAGTTGCTGCTAATTGACATTGGTACTTTGGACCTAGTCCAAAAGTTGCCAAAATGTTCAATAAAAATATCAAAAACTCATGACTGACAAAACCTTCAAATATATTATAACTGAGCATTAAAAGATTTAATAATATTGATTACGTGACAAGGATTACCATGTATCGACATTTACAAAACATATTTTATAAGGAAACCTTTAAACCAGATACATCCTGAGTCCTGGTTTTCCCTTCCTGGAGGAGTACGTCCCTTTTTACTTTCTCCCCCTATACATAGTATATGGAGAAAGTATTGTTTTCGTAAAAATTTTCGAATTTGAGTTGTTAGTGGAAATATTCGTTTTGGTGCTCCCTGAACCCAAAAAAGTGGTTTTTACGTGATGTCTGTCTGTGTGTGTGTGTGTGTGTCCGTGTGTGTGTGTGTGTGTGTGTGTGTGTCTGTGTGGCTGTGTGGATGTGTACAGAGCTAGAGCCCTAACCTATGGGCCGATTTTTATGAAATTTGGTATGTAGGTACTAATCCACGATATCTCCAGGCGTTTTTTTCATTTTTTTGAATTTTTGATTTTTAAGGGTAATTATCCCCCAAAAACCGCCAAAAAACATGAAAAATCCAAATTTCTGAAAAACGGCTCTAACGATTTTGATTAAACTTTCGTGGTTTGTAGAACTTTAGGTTTCCAAAAAAATGACACCACCCGCATTTCTGGAAAAATGCGGGTTCAGAAATTACAGGACTTAAAACATCAAAAATTCAGTTTTTTGGATTTTTCATAAAAAATCATAAATGTTAAAAAAGATTACTATTCACCATTAAAAAGAGCTCAAAAAACTAAATAAATTAGTATTTTAAATTACTATTCTACGATTGCTAGTTGCGGAGAAAATTGAAATTTTCATTTAGCGGTAAACACAGTACGTTGTCCAATGTTATTCTTATGGGGAATACAAAAATAACTATTTCTCTCTTATTTACTGATCAATTTCATTTGATATGCAGGTTAAGTTAGCATTGACCAACAGATGATGTTCGAAATGTGTTGCTATTTAACCCTGGGGGGGGCAAGGGGGCATTTCCCCTCTCAAAACTACTGTGTGTAGCAACGGACTCTATAGTGCCTCCAAAAAAGCAATTTGGGTGGATATTTCTGAAAACAACTATTTTAGACAATTTTCTGTACATTTATCTATACTTCATATTCTATATTTAGTAAATAACAAATATTTTTGTCATTTAAGTTTGGCTAAAAGGGAGAAAGTATGTGTCAGTTTTCTGATACCGTTTATTTTGGAACGATTTCGGCATTTGCTAAAGTGAGACGAGAAACTTTATAAACTCATCTCAGAATAGCCGGCCAGGGATGAAACCCGAGATCTCACAAATTTATTAACTCTCATAATTGGTACATTTTACAATAGTTTAAATGAAATACTTCCATTTTTGACGGGTTTAATCCCCAGGAAAATTATACTGTAATTATATTGCACAAGTAATATAAATATAACAATAGAAATATATATGCATATGTTTTCTTTGTTTAGTTTGTGTCTTGGTTTGAAGTTGTTCAAACATTTAAAATAATAGGCTTTTCTAATGTAAAACCCCCATAAGAAAACGTACTGTGTTAAGTCGATACACATTTTCTTTAATAACTCGGTAAATATTTATGCTAGAATGACGAGAGATGGCTTAAAACTGTTGCCTCATTAATTCCCATCTTTTTACATGCATTAGTGTTACATTCGGGGCTTTTCTGAACATCATTTTTGCAACCGATTAACTCCTTAACAGGTGTCTGCAATGTGTTGAACTTTAAATATGGTTCAGGCACAGCATCGGGATGATGGGCGATGAGTTTATTCTTATTCACATTAGTAAAAGCGCAATCTTTTAAGTGTAACGCACACAATGTTCTATTTTGAAGCTTTTTGTCTGGTAAGTCTGCAAAGTCATCCCGTCCGCAATTGACAATCCACGTGCAACATCTATATAATGAAAACTATGGTTTTAAGGATTTATGTTTCACCAATGTTAAAACTATGTTCAACCATTCAATGAACCTTACAAATTCACTTTTTTTTATATCCTCAATGTCGAATTGTTGCCTTACATAACATATTCTGACATGTGTTGTGGAAATATTATTTTGAACTATTGATAGCAATATACAATTTTTGTTGTTGCAACATGTTTTTGAAAGGATTGTTATTTTGTTGATCGTGATTAATTACGAATCATTTCACCATGTGGTGGTTGGAAAGCTTTGTAAAACTAATGTCGTATGTTCATAATCATAAAATATTACGTCACAATTGGGGGATGCTACGTACTAAATTTGGTCGGCGTTGGAGCACACCTATGTCTGGTATTTACATCATGAATCATTGGTTTGTGCGGGATGGCCACGACAAGCAGGTAGTTCATACATAAGTATAAAATAATGGTTTTTCATAGAATTTCCTGTCCGCTGCTCCGTTCCCAATGCGGCATTGAGCCGATGAAGTTAGGCATTAGGCCATAGTGGCACATCGACCACTTAGGTACCATAGAGGGGCTAGGGTAAACATTGTAAATGTACGTTTTTGCCACTAAACAATGTTCACAATAAACATCACATCTGATTTAAAGCCAGTTTCAAAACAATCAAAAACCTCTTATACTTATTTGCCTTCTATATTAAGAATGCCTGGAGCTAAAAAAAATAAGTCATCAGTAAATGTTGTATTCCCAAAATCAGAACCAAATCAACTTAATCAAAATGAAATAAAACAAAACCGGTCAAATATTAGTGTCACTTCTAAGAAATCAATTACTGAAGCAGAAAACAACAAGGGGAAAAAATCTTCCAGAATCTCCAAAAAAGGATCAGAAGACATGAAGAGCAATACTACATTTGACAATAAAAAAGGTATACCAAAAACTAAATCAAGTACCAGCAACATATCAGGAAAATCATCCAAGTCTAGTACATCAGCTTCAAAAAAAAGAAGAGCTAGTAAAACAAATGACACTACAAAAAAAACTCAACATCTTATTGGTGACACACCACCAGGCAGTGAGAAAGGAAGCTCTTTCTACAGCAGTGCTCACCAAAGAGAATTAGAAGCTAGAAAAGCTGATAAAAAATCAAAAATAATCCAAGAGACAAAACCAAGTACTAGTAAAGAATCTAAAAGACCAGACAAGTCTGAATTGAGTATGTCTAGAAAAAGTAAAACTAATAATAATATGATAAATTCAACCACTTATATCGCACCTGAAATACTGACACAGTCCAAATTAACACCCAATGCTCAGTTAAAAAGAAGCCTATCTGATGTCAAAACTGATGAATCTAGATTGACATTAAAAGAAACGAGACTAACAATCTAATTTATTCCACTAACAACCAAATCCGTACCGAACTAATCACTAAAATTAACGAAGACGTAGATGACGTAAACCACCAAATCAAAGAACTTAAAGATGAGACACTACAACGAATAGACGACACCATGGACCGTCACACCAAAACTACTCAAGACGTGTTTCTACCACTAATCCAACAAAATCAAATCAAAATCGAGCAGACCAAAAACGAATTTAGCCAATTAAACGAAATTGTAAACACAGAAATTAAACTACTGAAAAGCGAAATCGTACAGAAGTCAACTATCGTCCCTTCAACCATCAATGTTGTTTGCGGAAACAATGGCAATGCTGTCGACCAAACCATACCTAAATTTTATGGACGTGCACACAATCCTCAAGAATATCTAGTTAAATTAAAAAAATATTACGAACGGAATACTAATAGAAACAATTGTACTGACCTGAGAGAAAATTTAATTGACATAATTGAGGCCAGCTTCGAAGGTCATGCATCGCGTTGGTTCTCTTTGATAAAAGATGACATCAAAGATTGGAATGAGTTTGAAAATGCATTTTTGGCTAAGTTTTGGAATCGTTCGGTTCAGAGGGGAATCCGCCAAAAATTGGAGGTAGAAAAATTCCGGACGAATAGTAAACTGTCACGCTCCGAGTACTTTATAGAACGTGTCATCACACTGAGGTCTTTAACACCACCATTAAGCGACGATGAAATCGTATCCTGTCTCGCTGAACACTTTAGTGAAATAGTACAAGACGCAAGAAGAGTCCAAAACGCTAACACTATTCACGAATTCGAGTCACTATTACAAAGAGAGGACCTAAAAGACGCACAGAAGAGAGACAGACACAGTAATTTAGCGCATAACAACCGACCGACTTCACCCCAAAATCCACGCCAACCAAATTATCAAAACAATCAGAACAACAGAAGGCCAAACAACAATAACAACTTCCAATACAACAACGGACATCAACATGGTAACCAGTACCGAAATCACAACATAAACCCACACGCCTACCAACCTAGAGATAACCGTGCACAGTATCACCCCTACAACAACGGTTACAGAAACAACAACTACAACAACAACAACAGTCACTACTATCAATCTCAACAACATGAAAGGAATTCCCCCAACAACAACAACACACACAATTACCATTCCCCATCCCCCCGACAAGGAATATCAAGTAATGAAAGAAAATATCCATCACGTGAACAACACAACGTCTGTACGACAATCTTAGAGAGGACTGACCCTAACCAAAAACCCCCATCGCCCAACCCCATTGATACAGCGCTACCTTTAAACGGGTAAGCACTGAAGCAATCGAAGGCTGTCTTACGGATTTGTCACTCCCCTCCCGTTTGATGATGTCTTCAGTGCCCACACAACATATCGGACATAACAGGCCTAATAATACTAATGATACTAATATTACACATAATCCCATAAATAACGAATACACTGTAAGTACGATCTGCTGCGACAGAGAATTCTTAATGAGAGAAGAATCTGATGTAAATAATAAATCCACTGATAAACAAAATTTTAACTGTCCAGAACTTAAAGTCAAAATTAACAATCTATATGTAAATGTGTTAATTGATACTGGCTCTAACATCACGTGCATGTCAGAAAAATGGTTTGAAGAGAATAAACATAAGTTTAACAAATTTGAAGAACTGCCCGTAACCAATACATTCATTAAGACTGCAACAGGCGAACGATCGAAACGTATAGCGAAAATAATATTATTATCCATACAGATAGAGAAGCAACAAACTAATGTACAAGTTTTATTGGTTCCCAACCTAGTTAGACCATTCATTATAGGGATTGATTTGTTAAGTTATTGGGAGATGGAAATAAACTTTGAACATGAAACGATTATGTTGAAAATAAACAATAATGTTATCAATTTGAAGTTTGGAGAAGCGTATATTGAAGGTATATCATGTTACATCGTAAGAGATGAAAGCCACAGGCCAAATAATATTAACAATAATACTCACATAAATAATCATACTAATCAGTCTAATTATAATACCAATAATCCTGCAACTTGTAGTATCTCTTATAATATCGTTCAGCAATCACTAAATAACAATGAATTACTAAGCCAACAACAACGGGAGCAGTTAACCGATTTGTTAATAAGTTACCAGGATGTATTCTCCGATGATCCCGGAATATGCAATAAATACGAACATGTCTTAAATGTAGAAAATCCAGAAAGTTTCAAGTGTAACACATACCCTGTACCCTTAGTGCATCAAGACGCGGTGATGAAAGAAATTGAGCGGATGGAATCCTTAGGCATTATTGAACGTAGCAACAGCATCTATATCAACCCGATAATACCCGTAATCAAAAAGACAGGAGAAATACGATTGTGTTTGGACGCCCGAAAGGCTAACCAGATAATTATACCCGACTACTTATTTTTCTTATTCTTATTTTGCTTTAAAGTATTTTAAAATACTAGAAACGATATTAGGCTTGAAAATTAGCCACCAATTATAATGCTTGCTGCAATCTACAAGGTAAGTTGGAGTGATCTCACCATAGTCTTATATTATTCATCACTGGCATTTCTTCTTGGCCTTGCAAATGGGGTAAACCTTGCCAGTGACTCTTCTTACCTAACAAAAAGAGTGGATTGTTTGTTCCACTACACTTTTTTATAGGGAAAAACGTTAATTTTGGGTAGATGCCCACAAAAAAAAGCTATCACTTGGCCATCATATTTTGGAACTAAATTTTAAAATTGTATCAGCATGGCTCTCAATAATGTCAGTCACAGCCATATGTTTCTGAAGTTCTTGTAGACACTGTCACTTGTTTTAAACACTTGTACTATATCAAATTGAATTTGGAGTGAGATCAATTTTGAAAAAAAATAAATAAAATCAAATAATTTGAAGCAGTTTACATGAATGAATTAATGAATCTTCTTATTACCTAGATAGGCCTATTTTACATTTATGTGGGGTTTATTTATTATATGGTAAATTTAAATACATCAAATCTATGAAATGTTGCAATGATCCCCGCAGAAGTCGAAGTGAATGAAATGAAGCTGAGATTTCGAAACAACATGAATGGATTTGATGGTACACATAATATGAATATTTATGATAACATGAACACACATAACGATTGGGTAAACATTGAAAATACATGAAGATTAACACATAACAAAATTATAACGTTGGATGAATAAAAGTTGGGATTAAATAACATCCATTAAACATTAAACACAAATGGGGAATATCATGACATAAGTTACAAAAAGGGTGAAATGTTCATGGGTTTCTCTGTCCATAGTGGGGTTGGTAGGGAGAATATCCACTTGACATTGTTATTCCTTTAAATTAATACATTTTTTTTTAAACTAACTCACTGGTAGAAATATTATAATAGTTTATTCAAGGGAGGGGAATTGTTATTCTGGTCCATATCCTAACGGGTTTGTCACTTGGGAGTCTTGGGAAGGAAGGAGGGGAGGGGAGACACATGAAATAGGGGAAGACACTTGCAAAGGGGTATATAAACATAATGGGAAAACACATACATTAAATGGGGAAAACACTTGATAGGGGAAATTACATAACACTTTGAAATTACAACATAATGAATATTATATATCTAACATAACCATTTACAATACATCAAGGGGGAGGGAATTGGTGGGGTTCACGATGATGATGTATTCAGGTGTTCACAGGTCTGCTAATGTACTTTTTCAATGCGTTAATGTAGTATGGTCCGAATTTATATTGTTCGTCTAATGTACACACGTGATAGGTGGAATGTCCGATGACCTCTGCAATCTTAAATGGTCCCTCATAGATTTCAAATAGTTTAGCCGTTTCTCCATAGGCGGCATTTGATAAGGGGTGATTCTTCACTAATACTAAGTCGCCAACGTTGAACAGTGTAGGATGTGACTTTGAGTTCAATTTCTGCGCTCTCTTCTTTCGCTTGTTTCGGATTCTTTGGGAAGCTAAATATAATTTTGTTTCCAAAGATAGGTCGTTGCTGAATGGGTTGTTGATATATGTTTCCCAGAACCTCTTGTCCTTTTCTCCGAACTGCAGTTCATTAAGGCTGAATCCAGTTGTGTCGTGTTGCACTTCGTTGAAGAATTGGTTTATGTCTGGAATAAATCTCGACCAATTTCGGTGTTGTCTGGAACAATATGTCTGCAGGCATCTTTTTACTTCTCTGATAGGTCTTTCAGCCATATTAAAACTGGGATGATAGAGTGGACTAAATATGGGGGTAATTTTGTTGTCTTCCAATTTTTGAAACCAAAGATCACTTTTAAATTGGGAGGCATTATCACTTTGTAACTTACTGGGTTTCCCATACTTTTTGAAATGGATATCAAAAAGTTTACTAAGAATCGTTTTTGTGTTAGCTTTCCTCATAGGGTATAACATGACAAACTTCGTAAATATGTCTAGCACTATTAAAATATATTTTACATTTCCTGTACTCGTTGGGAGGGGTCCGATTACGTCAACGGCCAGCTGATCGTTCTTGGCTAGGCAGCGTATTCCTTGGGCTGTGCCTTGGAGGGGATGGGGATTAATTTTATACCTTTGGCATGAATCACACGTTGCTAGGGTAGTTCTAATTTTCCTGTACATGTTTTTGAAAACAAAACTTTCGGAAAGGAGTAAATGACATTTCTTAGCACCGCAGTGTAGATAATAGTGATGGCATTCCCAAATCAATCGATTTACGATGCATTCTGGTACAGCAATTCGCCAGTGTTTATGTAGTTTTTGATATAGGGTGTGGTCGTGGAGTTTGAATGTTTTAGAGACTTTTGTGAATTCGGGAATTTCGTTTTCATTACTTAAAATTCTATATGGTGTCTGCAAACGGGGATCTTCGGATTGGAGTTGGGGTAAATTATTAAGTTCTTCACGGAGTTGGGGATCTTGGATGCGCTGTATATAATTTAGTGAGAGTTCTATGGGACTGTTTTCTGACGACGGGTTTTGAGGATGTTGAATTCGACTTAACGCATCGGCAGTAGCGTTTTCCGTACCTTTGCAGTGTACTATACTGAAATCGTATTCTTGGATTGCTAAAATCCATCGTGTCAAACGATTATTTAACAGACGACATGTCTTTAGGAAAGTGATGGCGTGGTGGTTATCAGTTATAATATTTAATTTAGCCCCTAAAACAATATACCGCACTTTCTGTAAACAGTGGACGATGGCGAGAAGTTCCTTTTCCGTGGTCGTAAATCTCTGCTCGGAAGGCTGCAGCGCTCGCGATATGAACATTACGGCAGCTTTATCCCCGCTATCGAGATATTGGAAGAGATGACCGCCGATAGCAAAATCAGACGCATCTGTCTGGAGATAAAACGGCTTGGACATATCTGGATGGTGTAGGACGTTGGTTTGGAGGAACAGATTTTTAATTTCTTTGAAGGTGATGTCATCTTGGGGAGTCCAGGTAAATTTATGTTTCTTGGAGGTAAGACGGAGGAGTGGTTGGATAGTTTCAGAATACTTGTCAATAAATTTATTATAATAATTTATACAACCAAGGAAGGATTTCAAATGGGTTCTATTTGTTGGTGTGGGAAAGTCGAGGATAGGTCGAATTTTACTTTGGTCCATTTGAAGTCCTGATTCGGTCAGGGTATATCCTAGGAAGGGAACAGAGCTTTGGCAAAACTTGGACTTTGAAAACTTTACAGTCATGTTGGCTTCTTGCAGTTTTTGGAGTATGTAATTCATATGGGTTAAGTGTGACTCAAAATCGGGAGAAATAATATAAATGTCGTCGACATAGATCATAGTGAACTTTTCAACCTCTTCATCAAAAACTTTGTCAAGTGCTCGTACAAGGGCGGCTTGGGACGTGGATATACCAAAAGGAGTAACTTTATATTGGTAGGTCTTCCCGCGAAATTGGAATGCTGTGTACTGCCGGGATTCGGGTGAAAGGGGCATCTGCCAATAGGATGCCGTCAAATCAATGCTGCTGATAAATTTTGCGTCTTTACACTTCGCCAAAAGTTCATTTACGCTCCGGTTACATTCGTAGTCGGGTATAATTATCTGGTTAGCCTTTCGGGCATCCAAACACAATCGTATTTCTCCTGTCTTTTTGATTACGGGTATTATCGGGTTGATATAGATGCTGTTGCTACGTTCAATAATGCCTAAGGATTCCATCCGCTCAATTTCTTTCATCACCGCGTCTTGATGCACTAAGGGTACAGGGTATGTGTTACACTTGAAACTTTCTGGATTTTCTACATTTAAGACATGTTCGTATTTATTGCATATTCCGGGATCATCGGAGAATACATCCTGGTAACTTATTAACAAATCGGTTAACTGCTCCCGTTGTTGTTGGCTTAGTAATTCATTGTTATTTAGTGATTGCTGAACGATATTATAAGAGATACTACAAGTTGCAGGATTATTGGTATTATAATTAGACTGATTAGTATGATTATTTATGTGAGTATTATTGTTAATATTATTTGGCCTGTGGCTTTCATCTCTTACGATGTAACATGATATACCTTCAATATACGCTTCTCCAAACTTCAAATTGATAACATTATTGTTTATTTTCAACATAATCGTTTCATGTTCAAAGTTTATTTCCATCTCCCAATAACTTAACAAATCAATCCCTATAATGAATGGTCTAACTAGGTTGGGAACCAACAAAACTTGTACATTAGTTTGTTGCTTCTCTATCTGTATGGATAATAGTATTATTTTCGCTATACGTTTCGATCGTTCGCCTGTTGCAGTCGTAATGAATGTATTGGTTACGGGCAGTTCTTCAAATTTGTTAAACTTATGTTTATTCTCTTCAAACCATTTTTCTGACATGCACGTGATGTTAGAGCCAGTATCAATTAACGCATTTACATATAGATTGTTAATTTTGACCTTAAGTTCTGGACAGTTAAAATTTTGTTTATCAGTGGATTTATTGTTTACATCAGATTCTTCTCTCATTAAGAATTCTCTGTCGCAGCAGATCGTACTTACAGTGTATTCGTTATTTATGGGATTATGTGTAATATTAGTATCATTAGTATTATTAGGCCTGTTATGTCCGATATGTTGTGTGGGCACTGAAGACATCATCAAACGGGAGGGGAGTGACAAATCCGTAAGACAGCCTTCGATTGCTTCAGTGCTTACCCGTTTAAAGGTAGCGCTGTATCAGTGGGGTTGGGCGATGGGGGTTTTTGGTTAGGGTCAGTCCTCTCTAAGATTGTCGTACAGACGTTGTGTTGTTCACGTGATGGATATTTTCTTTCATTACTTGATATTCCTTGTCGGGGGGATGGGGAATGGTAATTGTGTGTGTTGTTGTTGTTGGGGGAATTCCTTTCATGTTGTTGAGATTGATAGTAGTGACTGTTGTTGTTGTTGTAGTTGTTGTTTCTGTAACCGTTGTTGTAGGGGTGATACTGTGCATGGTTATCTCTAGGTTGGTAGGCGTGTGGGTTTATGTTGTGATTTCGGTACTGGTTACCATGTTGATGCCAGTTGTTGTATTGGAAGTTGTTGTTGTTGTTTGGCCTTCTGTCGTTCTGATTGTTTTGATAATTTGGTTGGCGTGGATTTTGGGGTGAAGTCGGTCGGTTGTTATGCGCTAAATTACTGTGTCTGTCTCTCTTCTGTGCGTCTTTTAGGTCCTCTCTTTGTAATAGTGACTCGAATTCGTGAATAGTGTTAGCGTTTTGGACTCTTCTTGCGTCTTGTACTATTTCACTAAAGTGTTCAGCGAGACAGGATACGATTTAATCGTCGCTTAATGGTGGTGTTAAAGACCTCAGTGTGATGACACGTTCTATAAAGTACTCGGAGCGTGACAGTTTACCATTCGTCCGGAATTTTTCTACCTCCAATTTTTGGCGGATTCCCCTCTGAACCGAACGATTCCAAAACTTAGCCAAAAATGCATTTTCAAACTCATTCCAATCTTTGATGTCATCTTTTATCAAAGAGAACCAACGCGATGCATGACCTTCGAAGCTGGCCTCAATTATGTCAATTAAATTTTCTCTCAGGTCAGTACAATTGTTTCTATTAGTATTCCGTTCGTAATATTTTTTTAATTTAACTAGATATTCTTGAGGATTGTGTGCACGTCCATAAAATTTAGGTATGGTTTGGTCGACAGCATTGCCATTGTTTCCACAAACAACATTGATGGTTGAAGGGACGATAGTTGACTTCTGTACGATTTCGCTTTTCAGTAGTTTAATTTCTGTGTTTACAATTTCGTTTAATTGGCTAAATTCGTTTTTGGTCTGCTCGATTTTGATTTGATTTTGTTGGATTAGTGGTAGAAACACGTCTTGAGTAGTTTTGGTGTGACGGTCCATGGTGTCGTCTATTTGTTGTAGTGTCTCATCTTTAAGTTCTTTGATTTGGTGGTTTACGTCATCTACGTCTTCGTTAATTTTAGTGATTAGTTCGGTACGGATTTGGTTGTTAGTGGAATAAATTAGATTGTTAGTCTCGTTTCTTTGCCGTTCAAATTCGGCTTTGAAATTTTCTTTTAAATCAGATGTTTGTTTGGTGATCTCAGCGGATAATTTGGTTTCAATTCCTTCGATTCTAATGGATTGTTCACTCTGTTTTTGTCGGATTTGGTTTAGTTCGTCTTGAAATTTAGCTTGAGCGCGGCCTAGGTTATGTAGTTCGGCGTGAACAGCATTGAATTTCGTGTCGAGTTTAGCGTCAATGGCGTTTAGCTTAATGTCTAACTCGGATTTTATTTCAGTTTGGACTGTGTTTAGCTTAATGTCTAACTCGGATTTTATTTCAGTTTGGACTGTGTTTAGCTTAATGTCTAATTGTTGAAACATAATACTGATTTGGGACCACATGTCAGCGGGATTTATATTAGTTGTCGACTGCGGGTTGTGAGGGTTTGGGGTGAGCGCGAGTGGTAGAATCTGGGACTGTAGTCGTAGTGATGACATGGAGGGGTGGGGAGGGGGGGTTGTCATGGGAACGGCGGGAGTGGGGGTATCACCTGTTGGACCGGGTGTCATGGCGCTCATGGCAGGACTGTCATGTAAGGTGTCTGGACCGTTTACGTTGTCTGGGTCATTACTCAAGTCGAAACCAAGGAATGGCGTGTTTGTGTCGTCGCTGAAGTTAAATTGTATGGGAATGTTTATTGTAGGAGTGTGTTCTTCGTGTAATGTCGTAATGTCAGAAGCAGTAAGTGTTTCGGACGTCACGTTTAATTAATTCTTCACGTTTGATAATTATAACAACAATTAAGTAATGGCTGTCTATACTACAAATAATAAAACTGATTTACAATACAATGACTGGATTTATTAATTAGGTTGACATTTCAGGATAAAAAAAATAGGGATTCACAAATTATTGTATATAAATATAGGGGATTAACTTTAAGATATTTATTATTTGATACATAGAATGCTCAGGGTTTACACAGTGTTTATGGAATCTGCAGGGGGGGAAACTCGTGCGGCAAGAATGACTGTCTGTTCTTGTCTTAGTAAAAATATCTTTTATTTTTAACTGAATGCTTGGTTATAATATTAATTTTGATACATCGTAAGTTTTGCCAATGAGGATCTCAGAAATCAAAAGTTTGTAATGCACTGTTATTGGCTTCTTTCAGTCTTGAGGAAATAGGTAGGCTAAGCCTTGAAACTTTAGTCTATTGAGAAGTTAATTGATAGAAGAATATAAGTCCAAAGAATTAGTCTTGAGGTTGATATTTTTAGTTTGCTTTAAAGTATTTTAAAATGCTAGAAACGATATTAGGCTTGAAAATTAGACACCAATTATAATGCTTGCTGCAATCTACAAGGTAAGTTGGAGTGATCTCACCATAGTCTTATATTATTCATCACTGGCATTTCTTCTTGGCCTTGCAAATGGGGTAAACCTTGCCAGTGACTCTTCTTACCTAACAAAAAGAGTGGATTGTTTGTTCCACTACACTTTTTTATAGGGAAAAACGTTAATTTTGGGTAGATGCCCACAAAAAAAGCTATCACTTGGCCATCATATTTTGGAACTAAATTTTAAAATTGTATCAGCATGGTTCTCAATAATGTCAGTCACAGCCATATGTTTCTGAAGTTCTTGTAGACACTGTCACTTGTTTTAAACACTTGTACTATATCAAATTGAATTTGGAGTGAGATCAATTTTGAAAAAAAATAAATAAAATCAAATAATTTGAAGCAGTTTACATGAATGAATTAATGAATCTTCTTATTACCTAGATAGGCCTATTTTACATTTATGTGGGGTTTATTTATTATATGGTAAATTTAAATACATCAAATCTATGAAATGTTGCACCGTTCCCAATGCGGCATTGAGCCGATGAAGTTAGGCATTAGGCCATAGTGGCACATCGACCACTTAGGTACCATAGAGGGGCTAGGGTGAACATTGTAAATGTACATTTTTGCCACTAAACAATGTTCACAATAAACATAACATTTTTAAAATTTTGAATATTCATGATATATTACAATTAAACCATACTCAACCAGAACCAGCAATTTTTAATATATAATAAATTATATAAACAATATAGCAATTGGACTATTACATTTATACTACGTACTATTCATAGTACATTACACTGTTCACTTAACGTCAATTTAATATTCGATGATTTGTAAGTACTGTAGTTTCTTCCACATGAATTAATACTGAGATTACTACAGACGTTACTATAAACGATGGAAGATTATGACGTTATTATGCGTAAAGTTATTAATTAAGAATGTATTTTGCTTCAGTAATTAATTTTAATTTAAAATAAAGAAGTACATTTTTAGTCTATTAATTTGGAATAATAGTAAAATATTTGATTTACTCTTACCATTCTTTGTCATTCATGGAAATTTGAAGAAAGACAGGTCACAGTTGGTGGAGGTATGTAGACAGTTCAAATAAGCACATTTTTCCCACCACTATGTGAGGTATTCATTATCTCGTGATTAAAATCAAACCACGACAAAATAAAGTAAACATATTAAAACCTTACAGCAGGGCACAGACCGGTACCGGAAACATGAGGTCTTGCCGTGGCCGAGGTCCCTTCTCTCTTGTAGTAGGGTGGGGTGGGATGTAGCGGGGGCGGGGGGGAGGAGTGTCTGGGTAGACAGCGCGCGCTGCCTCATGGCCAGAAAGTAACTAGCGCGACAAGTTAAAATACCCCCGTAGCAGCAAACCTGCATACTCAGCGAATTTCCAATGCATATAAATTTATGTTAATACCACATAAAGCCACATACCAAGTTTCATCACTATACATTCATAAATAAACGATTTATGATATTTTAATTATTCTCCATAAGAATAACATGGCCGCTGAGTATGCAGGTTTGCTGAAATAAGGAACACTAAAATTGGGTTTTTATACAAATATCAATATAACTCAACTAGGTAAAGCCACATACCAAGTTCTATTAATTTATGTTCTTAATTAAAGGAGATAACACGTTACTTATTCTCCATAAGAATAACATGGGGCTGAGTATGCAGGTTTGCTGCTACGGGGACTATAGGCCAAAAAATGGGTTTTTGTGCAAATATCAATAGACCACAATGAATTGAAGCAATATACCAAGTTTCGTCAGGATAAGTTGATAAATAAGCGAGATATACAATTTTTCTTATCCTCCATAAGAATAGCATTGGACAACGTACTGTGTTTAGCACTTTCAATATTTCAGTAACCAATTGACGTAGAGCACTGATTAAAACACCAAATTGTGCATCTTTTTAAGTTGATTCCAATGGAAAAAATAAAATTTTACTTTTTCAAAAATTATATATAAAAAACACAAAAAACCCATTTTTGGGGTACAAAAGCCCCCCAAAATACCCCTTCGGATAAGCTGATCAGTCTGGTTTTCGAACTTAAAGTCATAAATGCTGCTTTACATGTTTGTACCAAATTTCATCAAAATCGGACCTTTTTCACGAGAGTTATCGCACCCACGGACACATATATATATAGATATATATATATATATATATATATACAGTTTCGAACGGATGGTTTTTTTGGGGTCTGGGGACCTCAAAACGAAAAGTTATCATGGTCCCGGGCCTAGGTCTTACCATGCCGACTACGGTAATAGCTTCTTCCCTATAGGGGAAATTCGCTAAAACTGACAGACTATGGCCCATAAGACGTGATCTTCTTATAAGACTCTGTATTCATTGCCAATATGCCTCTTGAATATTGTATTGATATTTCTCCTAAGCCACAGTGTGTATCAAACTAAGGATTTTTTTAACAGAGTAAATATTGATTATTAGCGAATTTCCCCTATAGGGAAGAAGCTATTACCGTAGTCGGCATGGTAAGACCTAGGCCCGGGACCATAATAACTTTTCGTTTTGAGGTCCCCAGACCCCAAAAACACCATTCGTTTGAAACTGTATATATATATATCCGTGGGTGCGATAACTCTCGTAAAAAAGGTCCGATTTTGATGAAATTTGGTACAAACGTGTAAAGCAGCATTTATGACTTTAAGTTCGAAAACCAGACAGATCGACCTATCCGAAGGGGTATTTTGGGGGTGTTTTGTACCCCAAAAATGGGTTTTTTGAGTTTTTACACATAATTTTTGAAAAAGTGAAATTTTATTTTTTTGTCATTGGAATCGGCTTAAAAAGACGCACAATTTGGTGTTTCAATCATTGCTCTACGTCAATTGGTTACTGAGATATTGAAAGAGCTAAACACAGTACGTTGTCCAATGCTATTCTTATGGAGGATAAGAAAAATTGTATATCTCGCTTATTTATCAACTTATCCTGACGAAACTTGGTACATTGCTTCATTTCATTGTGGTCTATTGATATTTGCACAAAAACCCATTTTTTGGCCGATAGTTCCCGTAGCAGCAAACCTACATACTCAACCCCATGTTATTCTTATGGAGAATAAGTAACGTGTTATCTCCTTTAATTATGAACATAAATTAATAGAACTTGGTATGTGGCTTTACCTAGTTGAGTTATATTGATATTTGTATAAAAACCCATTTTTAGTGTTCCTTATTTCAGCAAACCTGCATACTCAGCTGCCATGTTATTCTTATGGAGAATAATTAAAATGTCATAAATCGTTTATTTATGAATGTATATTGATGAAACCTGGTATGTGGCTTTATGTGGTATAAAGATAATATTATATGCATTGGAAATTCGCTGAGTATGCAGATTTGCTGCTACGGGGGTATTTTTTTTAATTGCTGTGCAAAATGTACACCATTTACTGACAGTAAATTGAGTAATAAGAATTTTTAACAGGAGTAATGAATTTTCATCCGTGTTTTAGGTAGTATAGTCTGTCAGGCAGGCTGCGTGTTGGAGACGCTAGACAACGCGTTGGCAGAGCACGGACTGATGATGCCTCTAGACCTCGGAGCCAAGGGCAGTTGTCATATCGGAGGCAACATTGCTACCAACGCGGGAGGCCTGAGACTGCTGAGGTACGGCAGCCTACAAGCCAACACGCTCGGACTTGTTGCGGTAACTGTCAATGTATAGGTTCATTTATCCAAGTAATCCGAGTATGTGTTATGCTAATCCCTTGGTCTTATTGATTAAGTTCCTCTGATGGTATCATTCTGTATTCTAAGTCTAACTGTAAACCCTGAAATATTTGTCTAGTTGTCTGTTTTGAGTGAAATCATTTTTACACGTTATTAGGGTGAAGTGGGGTAAGTGTAACACCAGCTTATAACTTTTAAAATAAGCTTTATTTGTACTTCAGACCCATCACATATATTTATTTATACCTTTTAGCGAATTTCCCCTATAGGGAAGAAGCTATTACCAGAGTCGGCATGGTAAGACCTATGCCCGGGACCATGATAACTTTTCGTTTTGAGGTCCCCAGTTGCCAAAAACACCATTCGTTCAAAACTGTATATATAATATATATATATATATATATATATGTGTGTGTGTGTGTGTGTGTGTGTGTGTGTGTGTGTGTGTGTGTGTGTGTGTGTGTGTGTGTGTGTGTGTGTGTCCATGGGTGCGATAACTCTTGTAAAAATGGTCCGATTTTGATGAAATGAGTACAAACAAGTAAAGCAACATTTATGACTTTAAGTTTGAAAACTAGCCAGATCGTTCTATCCCAAGGGGTATTTTATAGGGGTTTTGTACCTCAAAAATGTTTTTTTTAGTTTTTTACATACAATGTTTTAGTAAATGCAATTTTTGTTTTCACCATTAAATTCAGCTTAAAAAAAATAAAACATTTCGTGTTTTGATCATTGCTCTACGTCAGTTGGTTACAGAGATATTGAAATTGCTAAACACAGTACGTTGTCCAATGTTATCCTTTTATATCGTACTTATTCATCAAGTTATCCTAACGAAACTTGGTATATTGCTTCATACCATTGTGGTCTATTGATATTTGCATGAAAAACAATTTTTTTGCTGTTAGTTCCCTTAGCAGCAAACCTGCGTACTCAGCCCCCATGTTATTCTCATGGAAAATAAGTAAAATGTTATCTCCCTTAATTATGAACCTAAATTAATAAGATTTGGTATGTGGTACACATTTGGTAACCTAGTTGAGTTATACACAAATTTGTATAAAAACCCATTTTTTGTGTACCTTGTTTCAGCAAACCTGCATCCTCAGACACCACGTTATTCTTATGGAGAATAATTCAAATGTCATAAATCATTTATTTATGAATGTACTAACTGATGTAACCGTTCTTCGCACAGGGGTTTTCTTTACCCGTTCTTTAGTCAATGCAATTTGCATTTTAGTTAGCTTGAAACGGCTGTTCTTGCTTCTGCTCTTTAAGCTGTCAAATGTAAGTATCCACAGCTGTTCGCATTACAGTTTCTGAATGTTTACTTTCTTCTGAAGTGTAAACATTGAAACTTAGGACGTTCACGGGGCGTAGCCCGAGGGGATTTTAAGGAAGTGAACAGGCCTATTTGTTGCAAGGGTTCAAGATCTACCTTTGTGTAAAGTTTCAGCCCAGTCGGTTCAGTAGTTTTTGCGTTCACTCGGAACGTCAGACAGACAGAAACCACCTCTTATTTATAATGGAGAATAATTTAAACGTCATAAATCATTTATTTATAAATGTATATTGGTGAAACTTGGTATGTGGCTTTAAGTGGTATTAAGATACATATGTATGCATTTGAAATTCGCTGAGTTCACAGGTTTGCTGCTACGGGGGCATTTTTAGTTAAATTTGATGGTAAGTAACCAAAACTGACAACATTTTAATACATTTTTAGGGTTAAAAAATTATATAACACTTTCCCTCTATGAGTGAGTGACATCCTCAAAGTTGAGTGGTCTGTCATTCTTGTATTTTTAAATATAAATATGTAATTTGTTGTGGAGAAACAAATTTTTGTATGAAATTTCAAATATATGATTCATTTTACTCTATAGTTAAAGCTTTGTATATGGCAGCCATGGTTACACTTGCCCTAACTTTTTTCCATGAGGAGCAAGTGGAACTAATCTTCTGGGGCAAGTGTAACCACGGGAGTTTCACTTGCCTGAGTGATGTTATCCAAACCAAATTATTTATTTAACCTTTTTTTCCTTTAATTTCTGTATATTTTGTTAAAAAATGTAATTTTAATAAACATAAAGAGGCCTAACGTAAACCTAACCTCATGTAACCTCAATTTTCCTACTTTGAGCCAAAGAGGAGAACTAACATTCAGTGTGCTCTTTGACTTGTATAATATTCAGTAAAATATGCCTAAGAAAGCATATTCACTTAATTTTAGGTTAATTTTTGACTAAATGTTTTAAATAAATGTTGTTTTCAGGTTAGTGAGTGAACGTATAAGTACGGTATACAACGTTCAAGTAAAACAACGTTTAATTTTTATTAATCTAAATATAAAAATAAAATTCATTTTTTTAACTATAGTCTACATTTTTACATAACTCAATAAATCAATTAAGTACTATTTTGTGTTAATTTTTTATGTTTTAACTCCTATTTTTTAATTTAGAATGTTTTGTGCATTTCAACGAACGCGGCAGGAGGTGCGCGAAAAATTTTATATCGTCGGTAAAATTCAAGATATTTTAATAATTCAAAAAGTCCCAAACTCAGTAAAAATTGGAGAATCTGGACACTAGCCCCATTTCTCTTTTAATATGCTTTATATAGGTATGACAGGCTAGGGTTACACTTACCCCTAACCCTGTGGCAAGTGTAACCTTGGAGCACAAAATTTTGAAAAATTTGTTTGGACCATAATTTGTTTTTTCTAAGATAAAAATGCATATGGTTATAAAGCCAATAAGTCCAAGATTGTGCATAAAATATTCCAGAACTATATCTGCAATAACAAAGTGGCAATTCGTGGTCAAAGTTGAACTATGCCAAAACAGGGCACTTACCCCACTTCTCCCTACAGAGCTTCAGGATTAGCTTCAGCTACCCGAGAGCTCGGAACGTTGTATATATTGTGAATATGATCAGCTAAATGTGTGGCACATTCCCAGGTGAGAGCTGACGGGCAGATAGTGGACTGCATGAACACTCTCAAGAAGGACAACACGGGTTATCACCTCAAACACTTGTTCATCGGCTCTGAAGGCACCCTTGGCATCGTCACTGAGGTGGCCATCCAGTGTCCTCCTAAACCTCAGTCTGTCAGTTTAGCATTATTAGGTAAACAAGTCTATCTACAAATAACGTTTTCATATAGTATTTTTGTCGCCAGTGTACAGTTTGAGTATACGTTGTCGTTTGGATGTAGAAATGTTTAGAAGTTTTAGTAAAAGTAGTGAAGTTGTAGTGAAGTTTATTTTTAAGATTTTAAGAAAAAAATCTATTAAAGCAGTAACCAATCATTATTAGCTGTATATACTAGCTGTCATCGTACCCGATTTCACCTGGGAATAAAACCTGTGGTCTGTGCTGCATTCTATGGTTAACCCGTGGAACTACTACAAATCATGATCAGCTTTTTGAATTTTCAACAGTTCAAACAAAAGTGAATGTCCATAAGAACACACTGGATTGGAACTTTGACTCCCTGTGTGGCGGAATCCTTTGGGGATTCTAAAATCTTCTCTTAGTGGGTACCTATGTTATGGAAAGAGTACACGTGCCAAATTTCGTGGTGGAGGGTGTAGAGGTTTGGGCCTGAGACATTATCGGTTTTTTGTATTTAACTAAAGTCCATAAGAATAACACTGGGTTGGAATTTTGACTCCCTTGAGGCAAGAGCCCTTTGGGAATTCTTAAAATCCTTTCTTAGTGGGTACCTACGTTATGTAAATAGTATATGTGCCAAATTTTATGTATGTAGGTGTAGAGGTTTGGCCTGGGGATGATCGGTTTTTCATATTTATAATATATACAAGAGAGAGAGAGAGAGAGAGAGAGAGAGAGAGAGAGAGAGAGAGAGAGAGAGAGAGTTCAAGAAGTACAGACACTGGTGATATTGTCCGAGAAACGCAGCATAAAGAGTTAAATACAACTTAAAGACATTCTTGCTGCTGATAATTTTGTCCTACAAAAACAACAGTAAAACCCTGTATAACCGAAAGAAAGAGGTTAGAACTGTTCTAAATAACCTGTTTTCAGGTAATCAATAGTTTACATTTAAAGGTAATTTGGAAAGGAAATTTATAACAATTGTTTTTCAACATGAATTTAAAATGCTTTTTAGTGCATTATAAAATTCTCAAATATGTATTCAGTAGAACGCTCGCCACGGGACTTGTTTTAGGGCATTTTAATATTTTGTAAAAACCACAGAAATTGAACTCTGTATATTAACGAATTAAAATAAATATTAAATCACAACAAACACTGAAGTTGTGATCATAATAATTAAATAACACTCTGAAAAATCCAAATTGAATTACAGTAGAACCTCAACAGTTCGACACTTTGTGGACCAAAGGGGTGTCTAACTATCGAAATGTCAAACCATAGGGAGTATATGGAACATTTTAACACAGGGAATATTATGAGCAAAAAACAAACTCCTGCAGCGTCTCGAGCGAACTGACGTGACCTACTTACTGGGATGGGCGGGGAAAGGGGTAGATAGGACGAGATAGGGGGTAGGAAGAATAAGTTATTTATAGAAAAGGTGGTAGCTCTCGTTCGCGAAAACAATAAGCGGGCTCCCATCACTGACCGGCGAACCCGTTAAGGACACAATCGGTCGCCGCTACTGTCATGTCATGTCGTCACGGGCCTTGTCGAAGTATACAGACTGTCGAACTATCGAGTGTTGAACTAACGAAGTTCTACTGTATCTGCAGTGTAAAATGTAACCTCAAATCAGAAACGTTATACTATGACTTTTCTAGATTTTTCTAATTATTAGGTCTATGATTTTATTTTGTTTCTTTACGTCAGTCACCTTTTTGAATACATAGTCCTTAGGGTTTAAGCTGTGGTCGCATTTGTCGCAAAATGAGACATGCACCTCGAAAATGTGACAATATTAGGGCAGGCTGTCGCATTTTTGCTACAAAAAAAGTAGCCAATAGAAATTTTTAACCCTTTTACTTCCGACAGTTTTTTTTATGATGTCACAAAAAATGCCAGACCACTATTAAGATTTACTTTCCAAGACTGCCTTCAATTAGAGCAAATTTCACGCTCACATTAAAAACTTGTAACTTTTTTATTTTTCATCAGAAATTTATAATTAAGGTCTTGTTTTATTTGTATTGAGTTGTTTGTTTCAGATAAAATATATATTTTGGTGTATGTAATAGTTTTTTAGTTTTCAACAAAATAAAAAATATACAAATAAAAAATATACAAATAAAAAATATACAAATAAAAAAATATATTTTTTTTAGTTTAGACTATTTAAATTACTTCTAAAACTTATACCTCAACCAATTTTAGACATATATATTGTAAAACAGGCATTAGTAAACACACACCCAAATTTTCATGCCATTACCTTGATAAATGCAGCAATTCTGATGTTTTTTTCAACATTTATTTAAATTTTCAAAATTGAACATAGTTTCATATATACAACTGACACTATCAGTTTTTTCATAAAAGCATGTTCATTTGGCTTCTAAATTGCAAACTGTTGTAAGGCACATAAAATAACACTAAAATAATGAAACTAACAATGACAAAAATATTTACAAAGGAGAAAATTTCACAAAAAACCCCTTTCAACACCTGTGCTCACCAAAACAGGTAGGGTGAACACCTATTTACGATGGTATTTTCACTTACTGCCGATCTACTCCGCTTGTCCATTTTCGTAATAACATCAAAAATTTACTCACTAAACCACGGGTAAATCCACAAACATAACCAACAAACCAACACCTTTAAACATAAACAACAATCGAAAGACAGACGGTAGACAACACTCACTACACAGAGCAACTGTCAACTATGCACAGATGGTAGGGGAAATCAATGAGTATAACTTTGTAGGTTTTACAAGTCACAGAGTATAAATTGTACTTTTCTATGTTCCTCATAATCTTGACAACGAGTATCTCAAGTTTTGTGGCAGTTGGTAAACATTTAAGGTCAATAAGTTAGAAATATTAGACGTGCTTTATTGCGCACGTCGGCGATTCTCGCACAATTAATGACGTACGCATATGCGCACGTCGGCGTTTTTTGCACGATTCTCGACGTGCACAAATGCGCACTTCGGCAGTAAAAGGGTTAAATTGTATTGCAGAAAATCTAGTTTTAACAATTCAAATAGTATTGAAAGTCCATTTGCTTTGGCAACTTAATTTTTTATTACGCTACTTTAAAATAAGAGCCAAATATTGAGTGTAGTCTGCATTGCGACGGGATCACGATCCACAACCAAACAGGAGACTAGACTAGAAGAGCAGTATGTTTCATTTATGCAAAATTTTAAGCGATACGATATGGCCGATACGATATCCGACTCCGATACGTATCGTATCGCCGTATCGCGATACATGGCCGTATCGCACATCACTAGTAGACAATGACAGTTGCTGTCGGTTTCAACTGTACCGTGTAAACGGAACGCGCGAGTTACTGATATGACTGTTGTACAGTGACAGTAGCTAACCCAATGTGACTTGCTGTGACTTGGCTTTGCACACTCTCTGCAGTAGAAGAGTCTAGCCGGGCGATGGCGAATGAGAGAATGTGGAGGGCGAGTTCGCCACTGCTCAGGGTGATTGTGTTTATGATGAAAACAGCTCAGTATAATCCAAACCTAGGATATGTCAAATCATTTCAGATAACCTGTATAAAAGGCTTAGTTTGGTTAGAATAGTTTAGAGCTTTTATTTTAGTTCACTACAACATTCCTGGTAATGTGCTTAAAGTATTTTACAACAGTTATGTATTACCAGTTTAATGTCGGCTTACTCTTACTGTAATCCAACCCTAGGCTATGTCAAATCATTCAAGATAACCTTCCGAAAAAGGCTGTTTGGTTCGAATAATCTATAGCTTTTATTGTGGTTACCTACTACATTACTGGTAATGTATTTAAGGTAATGTAGGCAATTTTTATTATTAATTTAGTGAAAATATAACCTAGCAAATAATTGTCCTACAAAAATAAATTTTAAGGTTGTTCGCTTACTGTGACTAACTTCATCAACGCTTTCTAGACAAATTGAGGCTTTGTATACTTTTTACACACGACAATCACAATATTACCAATTGTCTAAGACAATGTAATAAAACAAACTATTTTATAAGTTAATATCTCAGTATCTACAGTCATCTATATTGAAAAGTTATTTTGAGGTTTTCGATCCTCCACGCTCTACTGTTACAATCGTTGCCTCCGACGACTGACGGACTGACGATATTTACACAGAGTAGGCATACTAAGGGGAAATTAACTGTATGGATTTTTTTTAATAACGTACACTTAATAATTTTATAAAATATGAAATATGCTCACAACTTAAACATATACTTCGATTTATCCCTCTTATGTGTTTTTTTGTTGGTAAAAAACCTTTTGTTATCCAGTATAACAAAGTATACTCTAGTAAACTAACTATTGTTACTCTGTTGTTGAAACATAGACGTCGGCTAAATTTTAACGATTCAAGTACCACTAAAATGGCTTCCAATGGTATTCTTATGGAGAAAAAAATAAATTTGGTTTCAAGATAATTTGATTAATACTGAACGAAATTATCTGAATAACGAACTTGACTGAGATTTTGACCTGTTAAGTTTTTCTGGAAAATTTTAAGTTTAACTGTGGAGGCATTCTCGAGTTATTGGGGTCACAGACACGCCAGTTGAGTTGATTCTCTTACCAGTCCAAGCAGTAAAGTTGTGTATAAGGATACTTTCACTTCGTTCAATTATCCAATTAATGGTTAAAAATGGATAAGTAACCAAGAAAAGTAGACTCTGAATGATATATTATTTAAATGTTAAACCCTAAAAACAAATGCAAGCAAAAAACAACTTGCTAGAAAAAAATAGTAAAATGATTAAATAATTTAGTAAAAATGCTAAAAGGACAAATTTTTGCTACAAGTCTCTAAGAGCTTGTAGCATTTTTGCTCAAAGAACTTTTTCCCAGCTTAAACCCTGGGAGTCCGACACACAAAATATTGAGATTAAGGCCTGGTTTCCACAGTGCGAAGTATAGAAGTCAGTATTCAGAGGCAGTTGCTGGCAGTTACACATTGTGTAAACGGACATTACATTTTACTGATGCAACAGTTGTATATTGGTAGTAGCTTAACACATTCGCTGCGGAAAATTGTATATTAAGATGTAACACAGGTGCTGAAAATTTTTATTTCATAAAATCTTTCCTTTTATGTTCAAAAGTCGAGAATAAGTGTTATAATCTATATTCAAGACTCCTATTGATGGTTTTTGGGCACAAATATTTATTGGTCACCGGCGGACCCTCAGCACTGCGCACCAAAAACAGCACAAAAACTACGTCACACCTTCGCAGCACAGCAGTCCCGTGATGTTGCAAATGACACAGTTTAGTTTTCTTTATAACCTGTTGACTAAAAATTAACTATTTACATTATATATGTGAACCACATTGAGTACATACTATATACATAAACTCGTAATAGCGCACTGCCCCGCCGGCAACCAAACCGCACCCGCAAAACGCGAATGAACGGCACTGTACTATACACACACACTAGGAACAATGCGGTAGCAGATCAACCTTCCTCTCCGAGAGGCTGAACCACACTGAGTACACAAACACAAAATGGCGTGCTGCCCTGCCGGCGACCAAGCCGCACCCAAGCGGCAACCAGTGGCGGATTTAGGGGGGCGGGGCTTTAGAGGCTGTAGCCCAGGGTGGCAAACTTTTAGGGGCGGTAAATTTACAGAAAATTAATAAGTTGTTTACAAATGAAATGTTGAAACGGGGAACATTTTGACAAAAGCGGATGACAATAACAGTGTGCCGCTATTTTAAAGGTAAAGGTATAGTAATCAGAGACTAATGTATTACGCTTGCAGTCCCTCACACTGCAGTTCCTCAAAAACTGTCATAATGCATTTGTCATTCATCCGTACTAGCGACAAGACGATTGGGTACGCTACTGAGCCTGAGAAAGGGCGGTAAGCCACGAACTAGTTAATTCAACTTCTCCCCTCCGCGCATCAGGCACTGCGCAACTATGACTACGTCCAACTCACAGACTACCCGTACATTCGCATGAAATTACCCGTAGCATTAAAATTATTTGTTACACAATATCAGTAATGACTAAGGCACACGGTGAGAAATGTTGCAACAATCGAATTTGAGATGACAGTAAAAAAAATTAGACAACAGTGATATTTTCAAACTCAAGCTAACAAAGAAAGTTAATTCAGCCGTCGCATACTTACCATCAAAGGCTACCACACATAATCGTTCATTCTCGAGGATATTGTTTTTAACAAAACATCTGACCAAAGACAAATAAAGACATAATTTGTGAAGAGAGGATTAGATTGGTTGTTGCCATGGGATCATAGTTGTCAGAGGGTCAAAATGGTGGTCAGAATGTAGACTGCAGTTTTTTACTCCAAACGAGACCACTATTTGCATATATATTTTGGGTGGGGCGGGGTCAAAATCTCCCATTTCATTAAATGAAAAACTGTGATACTTGAAGTCTTTAAATTAATATCTTGTCGCATTTTAGGCGAATCATGATGTTAAACTTAACTTTATAGTCTTGAGACATATTTTAGATGTAATTTTATTGTTTATCTCAGAGCAAAGTTATGATTTGAGTTAAATGAACACCCTTGTAATATGGCTTTGGAAATAGTGTTGAAAACAAGCTGCCTTGTACATCGAATGACACTGTCCCATCAACAAGTTGACACCACATCAGGACAAAATACCAAATATGACAGCATGCTTTTTGAAGGTTTTTATCAGAGAATAGTGACTCCTTTAGGTATTATATTTTAATTAATTGGATCTACAACATCATGGAGGTAAAACTAGAAGAAGTGCTTGAAAATGTGTAGAGTTTTATGAAGATTAGGCCTACATCAATTAATTTTATATTTTGATCGTCTAAAACATATAAACGATTCTTTGTATAAAAGTATAAATTACAAAATGACTGAAAAACTGTATTGAAAAGCGCTAATTCAGGAGATTAAAATAATCAGAATCTTTAGGCTAATGGTCCGAATTGTGAATTTTAAATTTACAACAGAGTCATCATATGTTATTTATAGGTTATTTATTATAATTTTCAGTAGTCAATGCGTTGGTGTAAAAATTAATGCTTGATGACGTATAAGAAGGGATTTTTAGGCCTTTGTTGAAGGATTTTCTTGTTATTAAAAGTAGCACTGTTTCACTGCTTTTAACACCAACATTTGTCTCTTTGGTTGATTGTCATTGAGTAGGCTACATTGTACTGTGTTAATGTGAATCAAGTCAATTATACATTATTTTACTAGTTTTTCATCTAAGAAATAATAGAAATGTCTTAAAATTATTAATTCAGTAAATTCGTAACTTTTTAGATACAGTCACAAAATAACCAAACAAGATTCATAACATGTGGGTAAACATGGGCGGCGAAAATTACAAAGATTATAGGGGGGGAGGGCGGCAGATTTCCTAATAGCCCTTAGGCGGCAATTGCTTAAATTCGCCACTGGCGGCAACTCCTGTAGTCCGCCGGCAGACCAGCCGCGGTGAATGGGTTAACCACCTTGCAAAGTAGCTCTCTGCCGCCGTTTTTTTTACTCTGACTAAAACAATATTAAAGGCAACTGTCATAAAGTAAAGAAGATGTGTAAACGATCATTGACAAATGCAAGTCAGCTGTTAGTCAACGGTAAAAAAAAGTGCCAGCACCTTAACAACTGTAGTGCAAGTTACTTTGCACCATGGAAACCAGTCCTAAGGAAACATATGATCGACTTGTTGTGACCTGAATGCTTTTTACGGTACAGTAAATACCCCCGTCGCAGCAAACCTGCGTACTCAGCGAATTTCCAATGAATGTATATGTTTCTCACTACCACATAAAGGCACTTACCAAGTTTTATAAAAATAAATTAATAAATAAGTGATCTATAGCATTTTATTTATTCTCCATAAGAATAACATAGGACTGAGTATGCAGGTTTGCTGCAACAAGGAAAACAAAATATCTGTTTTTATGCAATTATCAATTTAACTCAACCAGGTGAAGCTACGTACAAAGTTTTATTAATTTATGTTAATAATTAAGGGAGATATAAAACTTTACTTATTCTCCATAAGAATAACATTAGGGCTGAGTATGCAGGTTAGCTGCTACGGGGACAACCAACAAAACATTTGTTTTTTGTTCAAATATCAATATACCAGTACAACATGAAGCCACATACCAAGTTTCATCAATATACATTCATAAATAATCGAGATATCAAATTTTATTTATTCTCCATAAGGATAACATTGGACAACGTACTGTGTTTAGTACTTTGAATATCTCTGCAACGGTTGGACGTAGAATCACAATTTAAACACCTAAATGATTGTTTTGTGGAGCTGAAGTGATTGGTAAAAGCAAATGTGAAGTTTAAAGTAAAATTAACTGAGGAAAAGCCAAAAACCTTTTTCCCATAAGATTAACATGGGAGATTTTATGAGCATGTTTTTTTGGATTTTTTCCGCAACCACTTAACCTAGGTTAATAATTCAAAATACCATATTATTTGTTTTTTTTTAAGCTCTATAACATGGTCAAAACCAAAATTAAGTGTTTCAAAAATTTTAGGGTAAAAAATGCAAAAAACTGATTTTTGGAAAATTTAAAACCCCCATAAACCCCCCTTCCCATAGTCCGATTTTTCTGGTTTTCAAACTTAAAGTCATAAATGTCACTTTACACATTTGAGCCAAATTTCATCAAAATCGGACGTTTTTTACTCAAGTTATCGCATTCACGGACACATATATATATATATATATACATATATATAAATTTGAACGAATAGTGTTTTAGTCATCTTGGGACCTTAAAAAAAATTTGTCACGGTCTGGGGCTTAAGTCTTACCATGAGACCTACGGTAATAGCTTCTTCCCTATAGGGGAAATTCGCTAAAAGGGACTTCAGCTGTTTTGGCGGACGTGAATCATATCCTGGAAAGAGATAGATTCGATTGGCATTTGAAGTGAGGGTGGATAAGAGAACATCTATTTAATAACAAAAAAATGTATTTGTGTAAATAATCGTCATTATTTCGTATGTAATTTGTACTAACATTATTTGGTATCTGTTATCTATTGACTTCTTGATTTGCAGAACATCAGGCTTAAGGTAATTTTATATTCACTCTTATTCACTAAAACTCACTTATTGACTCACTTACATCTTTAAGTTCTAGACCACTTCCAGGTGAGCTAGAAACTTGAAATTTAGTTGTTGTTTTTAGCATGCACTGAGTTTGTACCCAGAATCCCCTAGGAAAATTGCCAAAAGTTACAGTTTTCAATTTTAAAACTATTAATTTCTATGTTGAAAATTGGAAATTTTAACATTGGACTTGTGGAGTTTCAAATCAAAAGAAAAGAAATCATAACATCTGTAAAAAAATATCCAAGAAACTGTCAATGCAACTTCCACATAGTAGAGTATAAGTAAATGATAGAATCATTAACCATTGAATAAAGATAACATCTAGAGTGGAAATATCCCAAATGGATAAAAAGAGTATACCATATACAAATAATTGAAGGGACATTAACTTAATTAAACAACTGGAGCGACCCCAAGTGGGGGTCTGGGGGGAGTGAAGCGAGTCTATTTATAATGACCCACACTAATGTAACCCTATTTTTATCCCCACCAGAATGTGCTACTGGTCAAGTGGATTACACCAGACATTTATAAAATAATGTAAACAAACTACATTCATGCATATAAAGATAACAATGAATTTCTCATGTTCAGCACCTGACATCATAGTTGTAGTGTCCTAAGGGACAATTCTTGGCAACAGCACTTTCAATCATATCTGCACTGCAGGTGTTGTTGACTTTGAGCACGCGCTGAAGACGTTCCGTCTGGCCCGCACCATGTTGTCGGAAATCCTCTCATCCTGTGAACTGATTGACGAGAACTGCATGCAGCCTGTGGTCAACACTCTTGGCGTGCGCAATCCCCTGGACGAACACCCGTTCTACGTACTCATCGAGGTGTAGTAATTTACTGCTTTGATCTTTTTTACATGACCTTTACAGCATAAAAACTTTTTTTATCTTTTTTATAATATTAGAATCATAAAAAAACCTCTGTTTCATGATTTTTTTTAGATTTAAAAGCATAGGATAGAGATAATTTTGTGCAAGAGAAAAAGATATTTTGATTTAATTTTACTAATATTTATGTAAGATTCCATTGATGGCCTACGTTTAATATCTTAATCTGTAAAATGGTTGGATAAAATGTTGTAATATGTTTAAATCCTTTGACTTTTAAGTTGAGATCACAATCAGAGTTGATATTTTGGGAGTGGCTGCAGCAGATGTTTCTTTTCTTAAACAGCGAGAGAAAATGGATATCTATATTGTCTCTAATTTTGGACTCGCCTGGACGTCATAAATTGTTAATGGCCACAAAAAGATGTCTTGTAAGAGTAAAGAACTTAGTTAGGATTACATTGTGATCACAGAAGTCCAACTCAACCTACTAATATAAAAAGCTTTACTTTAGTAGAATAATCTTTATTTGTGCAGAATACCACTAATTGTATTTTATTGTTTACTTTGGGTTGTTCTTAGGATAAAGGAACAACCTATATACGAGTGTCATCCAGAAAGTAACGCACAGCTCCCCCACCACCGCAATTGCGTGTGCGGCAGACCACTCACCTCCCCACTAAAAGTTTGAGCCCAGTCTCGATGATCACACGTCTTGTTTCTACAGAAGTTAAAAATGGTGGTGTCAATCGAAAATCCCGCCAAATTTGAGATCCGCAATGTTATTGGTTTCTGAATGCGAAAAATGTCAGGCTTATTGAAATTTGTAAACTAACATAAAAAAGGTGTATGTTAAAAGTAGGGGTGTGCGAATAGTGATTTCTGGCTCGAGCCGAGCTTTTTTCAAAGTTCTCGAGCTTCGAGCTTTTTCGAGCCAAGGTTTTTTGATAGGAATTTTCTTTAGGGGTGTGCAATATACCGGTAGTGATTTTCTGACTCAAGCCATGCTGGGCAGAATTTTTTCAAAGTTCTCCAACTTTGAGCATTTTTGATTGGGCCTATATATATGTATTCTTTATTTATATTAATGTTAAAAAGAACAAAAATTGTATTCATTATGGTAATGTAAAATAATTTATAACTTCAATATTTGTCATCAATGGGAAACTAACAAAATAAGTAGGCTACTAAAAAGGAAGATTTATTGAGACCATTTATTGATAGTAACGAAAAATTTGTCTTTCAATATAAAGTACAGGTAGCCTACATAGAAAACAAATAAAGTAGAGAACTAAAAAATTTTACCTAGACTGATGAGCCTACAGGTTAACTAATGAGGTGATTACGTATTTATTAATAGCCAAAATAATAATAATTGACTATATGTCAATATGTATTCTCCATGTAACCAAAGACTTAGGCCCTAGCCTTGGGAATTGCCAAAACCCAGTAGCCTATTTCTCATTCAACTGTTTGTAAATAGTAAATTTTAGGATATCCTTTTATAAATATAAGATAGTTAAACCAGTCTTTATATCTTATTGTACTCACAGGAATAAGTTATTCAATAATCGTAGGCCAAGCTTATGCTCTATCTAACCTATTACCTAAGAGACTTAACGTATTATATCTGCTTCTGAAACAGAAGGTTTCAGAAGCAGAAGGTGGCAGAGGATCGTCAATGCATTCTTCTTCCATCACAACTTTAACACTTTGATAGCATTCAATTACAAAATGATTTGGTTTCTACTTCTACTGACGTTTATTCACAGATTCAAACAATCCCGCGGAGTTAACAATATGATTTCAATCGCACAGCTGTAGCGTATCGTATTAAAACACTGCGCCATTTTGATCGCGTCTTGCTCTTGGTTAGGGCCTTCGGCGTACATAGCCTTTAAAATAATATGATGTATTATAAACATGCGTTATGTAACCATTAAGAATTTTTATAAAATCCTTGGATTTTTTGAACCTCGCAATTAGTCAATTTTTTAACAATCCAATTTTTAGAGAGTACTAATTCGTCTGCACATTATAACGCCGTCATGATTATTAGGCGTTCATCACCTACACCCTTATCCCTAGCTATTGGTCACGTTAAATCATTATTACATTATATCCCATTATATCCATCTTCACTCAACATCTTAAGGCAGTTCACAAAGTGGGTATGCCAACAGTGTTGCCAGACATAATTTCAGACTCCAGGGAGTATAATTATTGTGTAATGTACGAAGTTGTAAGTTGTAGAAAAGACTGTACCGATGCAACAGTTAGAAAAAGTGTTTTCATGGATTTTAGTTTTTTCCTGTGGTACTTTTTCTGGAGCAGTACGGTTGTTGTATTAATTATTATTAACCGTGAAATATTGTACAACTCAACTGGGCAACGGCAACACTGCACTGCAAACTGAATAGCGTGATAGGTCCACTTGATGTGATTGAGCGTATAGAAAGTAGCTCCATTGCGTTGGTTGATCACTGATCAGGTCGGCAGTTAAAAATGTTATAGTACTTTAATGTTTGGTTATTTTTTTACGAAGCACCTAAAGCATAGCACTGCAGACTTATATTTGTTATGGAGCTCTACCGACGCAAACTACGAGAAATATAACATTGATTCTGGAAAGTTTTTTGCTTTAAATTTACTTTTGTAGTCGACTCTTTACACTAGTCGGCGTTTTAAATATTCGGTTCGAACATCGAACCTTTTTACAAATCTCGAGCTGAGCCGAATACTACAATATTCGGCTCGAAAAAGCTCCAAGTTCGAATACTCGCACACCCCTAGTTAAAAGTGTATTGAACAAAATATTGTAATTTCTGGAAAAGACCTGTTTTTCTCAATTTCTCCCTCAATTATTTCTTTGAAATCATTTGTAACGAGCGATGGCCTGCAACTCTGATCATGGTCGTGCACGATCAAATTCATTCATAAAACTTTCAATAGAACGTACATTTTCCCCACTCAGAAACCAATATCACTGCAGATCTCAAATTTGGGGGGGATTTTTTATTAATGCCGCCATTTTGAACGGTTGTAGAAACGGCGTGTGATCGCTCAGCAACAAGACTGGCCTCATACTTTAACAGTGGTGGTGAGTGGACTGCCAAACACGCAATGGTGGGGGAGCTGTGTTCGGTGTAGTGCGCAAACGTTATTTACTTTCTGAATGACCCTCGTGTATATACATATTTTTTTTATCTTATAAATTTGCCTTAGTTTAACAATTCATGCAATTAGCAGATGGCATTAGAATTTTAAAAATGCTGTCAAAAATAAATAAAATTATATTAATGTTTATTGCAAGAACTTTTATTAGAAATATTATTTTGTAAGCATAAAATAGGTAATTCTATGTCGAGAATAAAATATAAAGTTGAAAGGAACCTCTGATGTTTTCATCCCATTTCTTGTTTGCATTTTGTTCTTTACCTTATAGTCATAGTCCCTTTATTGTTTTGTATGTATATGTGGTTCAGTAAATAGTATCAATACTTTTAAACACTAATACAAACTAAAATACAATAATGGTTTGGATTAACATTATAATATAATAACGGTGAGTCCTTTGCAATTTAAAATACAATGTCACTTGCATTTATAGCAAACGATTTACTTATGGTAAGTGTCACCCTTAACCACTTTTTATTTCTCTTGTCGAGCCTTTGGTCAATGTTGAAGTATAATTATTTTTCCTAATACCCTTTAAATAAAAAAAACTTTGGTGTTGAGGTGTCAGGTTCGAACGCAGCTCATGACGAAGAGAAGCTGAACGCTTTCCTCGAGAGCGCAATGGGCGAGGAGATAGTTGTGGATGGGACTGTCACCAACGAGCCGTCTCGGATGCAGGTCAGTGGTTCTGAAATTTAAAAATAATCCATTCCAATAAAAATCCATTTCATCCAGCAATCCATTAACCCAATAAAGTAGAGAAAAACCTATGAACAGATCTTTGGCATCACATGAACCATCAGGTTCCTGTTTGAAGTAACCGTAATTTAAATCAGCCAGTTGTTATTGCATTTTCTTGGGTTATTTCGCATTAGTCTGGGTGAAACGCAGCTTTTATTAAGCAAAGTTTGATGAAATGTCTAGAATCTAATGTGGCATTATCTTCTTGTCTGCTGTAGTTAACAAGTAGAGTTACGTTTGGTTGGGCTGTGATCGTCTGCCAATCATACTTCCTTATTTACTATCTTATTTTCGAACATGTAGCCCTCTGTAACACTGTGTTATAGTTGTAATGTGCCAACATATTGCTGGATCTATGATCTCTCTGTGCTCGCAGACTATCTGGCAGCTGAGAGAGCGCATCGCTGAGGCTCTATTGAGGAACGGGTTTGTGTACAAGTACGACGTGTCACTGCCTCACGACAACTTCTACGAGCTGATACCCGTCCTGCAGGAGAAGCTAAGGGGGACGGACGCTCAGATTGTCTCAGGCTATGGACATTTAGGTCAGCCTCCTGTTATGTTAGTTATGCCAAGTAACGTGAGCAACTGATTCAATCGGTTGTTGATTTGGTGATCAAATGTTTTATTTGCTCAATCATTCTTTTTATAAAATAATATTAATGGTTGATATTAGTCTGTCCTAGCTTCAGTCGAAGACCGGTTTAAGTTTTAGCACTAGGACAGACTCCTTGAGTTGAAGACTGGTTTCAGCCTATTAAGACATAAAGACACTGAAACCAGTCTTTTTGATTGAAAATAGTCTGCCAACTGTCTAGTGAACTCCTAATTTATAATATTTTAATTCAAAAGTTGTTCATCCTATAACTATTCATATTAATATCAAGATAATACTACTTAGCATAATCAAACACATATTATACAGTTACATTATAATAATCTACGTTGTTTGTTTTACTGGGAGGTTCCAAAGACAGCATTCTCTTACGACATGTGTTCTGAGAATAGTACATTTAGGGGGTCTGTGCACCCGAGTGAAAAGTGAATAGTGAACAGTTAGTTTTACTGTTGTCTGGACAGTGAGATCAGTAGGGATATAATAAAAACAATAAAAATAATATCTATTCCGAGACAGTAGTTAACAATGTATTGGAATTTACATCAAAATTAGTTAATTTATGGGTAAATCTTTTAACCAGGTAAGGTAGACTTGAGCTCTATCCTTCATCGTGGGGTACGGCCCTTTTTTTGGGAACCATTCCGGCATTTGCCTAAATGATAATGCAATGGTGTGGTTCAAGTGAATAAATGTTAGTGCGTTATTTTTCAAACTACTGTGGTATTTATTTGTCACCTGAAGACATCTAGAATAAAATTGCAAGTGTGTGGCGTCAAGTTGAAGTGATACATATGAGAATGAATTTTAAATAAAAAGATATTAGAATACAAAAAAAATATTGCAAAAAAACTTGCAGGAATTATAATGTTGGTATTGGTATGAAGCCCGAAGTCACGAAGTGAACAATTCCTTGATACCAAGAAACCCAGTATCAGACTCCTATTTTTTTGTCAACTGCATATTATCATTGTATTTGAGTCAGAATGCTTGTTTTCTTTGGTTGTTAAGTTAAACAGAGTGTTAAAATTTGTATTGTAGAAACAAATTAAATAAGTTGTTATTTTAAATAATCCGTTAGTGTCTGTACAGGTGATGGCAACCTGCACCTGAACATCTGTGCGCCACAGTTCTCCACGGAGCTGCTGGCCCAGATAGAGCCGTTTATCTTTGAGTGGATCAGCCAGCGAGGAGGCAGCATCAGTGCCGAACACGGCATCGGCTTCAAGAAGACAAAGTTCCTGCGATACTCCAAGACTGACGCAGCAATCGACATGATGCGGCAGATAAAAAAACTCATGGATCCCAAGGGAATTCTCAACCCATACAAAGTTCTACCTCCAGAATAGTTAAAAATTGTATTGCTCTAAAACTCAGTTCATACAACTTAATGTTGTCTTTCAAAAAAGCAAAGTTGAAGACTGAGATGGAAATATATATGATTGTATGGATCAGTTAATGTAGAACTTTACAATATTCTCAATCCAATTCACTGGACTAGATTCAAACTGGGGTACTATAATGTCTGTTACAAAAAGATATTAAAATCTGAGCTTGAAAGAAACTTTTTTTGATATTCAGATAAAGAGGCCATATTTGTAAAACAGATCAAATAAAGACTATGGATTCCTCAGGTTTATATTTAAATCGCACAAAGAGAATCCACCAGCATGTGCAAAGGTCATAAAAAAATCAAATGTTGAACGATCGAACAGAACCATGTCTCGCTCTAACCACAGTTTAATAGCTAACAGTCTCAAAACTTACGTAAGTAAATGTGTCACCCCGAGGTAACTAGCGATCCTGGCGGTTGGCAGCTCTAACAGATCAGTTATGTCCTGATTCCAGACCACCACTTTGGATAGTTGAGTTTCTCGTCTGTGTATACTAGACCGTGCTGTAATATGTCATTGTGTGAGTAGAGTATGTCATTGTGGATAGGCCACCAACCTGCAAGCGCTTGTGAGGCACTTCAAGCCTCTCTTAGTTATGCTCTCTTGGTGACTGTGCTCTCACCATTCATTCCATCTCTCTCAGACAAGTTTCCCTAGAGATTGAGGTTCAAGCAACCCAGTTGATTTATTGGTAATTTTTCCCTTAAGAGTTTATCATGGCAAACTTGAGAACTATTAGGTTTTTTAGACTGTAAATTTCACTGCAACATTAAAATTGACACCATTGTAAAAATATTTTAAGTAATCTTGAGGTAGTAAATACGAACATCAGCATTACTCTAGTCAATGTTGGCACCACTTTGTGTCCATTCTTGAAATTCGGCAAACAAAACTGTTGCTCAAATATCTTTAAGCGAGTATATAGTTTTAGCAGTATGCAGGTTGTTTGTGTTTGTGTATTATTTAATGTGTAGTTCTGTGTTAATTTGAAATAATGGCATACACTAATTGTTACTCTACAGTAATCAGGGTTTTCTCACTGATCATCCAATGGGGAACACATTTTCTACTATGATTTTACTTATTTAAAATCTTATCAGCAAACTTTAAATAAAGATTTGCATTAAACAGGAATCAATGAATATTTCTTACTTTTAAAATAGTTTCGTACTATGTTTTTAAGTTAATCAAAGTGATACACTGGCTTATGTGTTAGTTAATTAGGTATTTTTTCAGTAAACCTGTAATTTCTGTAAATTTACCCGTAAGGTTTTTTAGAGGATGTTAGTCTTGGATCAGTTGTAACAACATAAACTAATAGATATGAATTTTCCTGAGATTGGTTCTGTGTGGATTAATGTCTAGCTTTTGCTGCAGACACAACATGCATACACTTAACATTACAGAGAACATTAAATGAGCATATAAACAGTCGCTTTTTGAATTAGTTGCTAAAAGATTATTTAGATCAATAAGCATATCAGTGAATATCAGTTACTGGGCTAAAAATAACTGATGATTGAACAAGTTAAGAACCGACAAAAAGTTATTTGAGGAGTTTGTAGAATAAAGAGGGTAAAGTTTGTATTTTACAGGAAGGGCTATCAAAAATTGGGTTAAGTTTTCTTAAAGAACGACTCATCAATACGGGTCTAACTTTTTTAAGGGACTATTCAGAGGGAAGGAAAGCTAAGCAATAAGTTGTAACTTTCTTACTCAATTTAAAGTTTGGAAATTGTATTTAATCTGTTTTGTCTGTCGTAAAGACGCTCCAGTTTATTAAAGCATATCCACATTCAAGGCAACCATGAGGTTGTGGAAGATTATAGCGGTCATTCAGCTGATTATATCCATTGTGTCAAATACCCTTAAGTGCCTACCAGGTAATTTTCATAATGTGAATATTCCTTTTGAATAAAGACAATTCTATTTTTGTTAGATTTATGGATTGAGTTACTTTGTTGAAAAAGATTTATTCAACTCAAATTGTTATTTAATTTAAATTGTTATATTTGTTTTATTATTGAATGGTAAATTCTAGTTTTAGTGCTTTAAATCTGCATTATCAAAATATAAGTTGGTAACAAAATTAAAAAAATTGAATTCATTAAACAATTTATCTGCAACTTTTAATCAGTTTCTTTTTTATTAATAATCAGTCTTTTTTGTTATTACTATTATTTGATGATTCGATTTAATCCAGAAATAATACTTTTTCTTTGTAAAGGTGATGTTTATATCACACATATATGTGTGTTTTTAAATGTTGTAAGTGTTATATATTTTGAATAAAGTTATTTTAACAAACTAAGATTTCATTGTGTACCTTATTTACTCTTCGGCCCAATAAGGCACAATATCAATTATGTATATCAATTATGTTTTCTGAAAATAGTAGGAGGGGTGGACATCATTTTTAAATAATGATTTGGAACCAATTTCACTAGTAATAGTCGATAAACATTAATCAAATTTCTTTTTTCAAATAATGGTGAATTAGAAATCAAGGAAATAACAAATCTTACTCATTAAAAAATTCTAGAAAACTGTATTCATTATTTTTAATACACTGTCTGATTTTATATTAAGTTAATTGAAAATTAACTGTTAAAATCTGCTTTTTTACCTCAGCAATTCTACAAGTGACAATGGTATATTCAGGGGCGGACCCAGAGGTCATGTTTGGGGGGGCGGTCACTGAAAGTTACCCCTCCCCCTTCCCTGTAGATGGTCCGTGGCACCCCAGTTATTGTTTTTTAGCTATATGAAATTATACAACGAATGAATGTAAGTTAACATAATATATCAATAACCTTGTATTCAAGAAAAAAGCAATCTTAACTTTATAAACAAGCTAAACAAAAATTAACTATAGTTCTACTGCGCCCGACCGTAAATAAAAATAGAATATTTAGGCATTACACTTTTTTCTACGTCATCTGTAGACGTCTAGGAACAAGTAAGATGCCTAAATAAACAATTTATTTTAGTATTTACCCACGCGAAAAACTGTGTACAAAACGTATTTTAAATCTGCAATACTGAACTATACTACACGAAGATACAATTAGGAATGAAGCTGACAGCCAAGGTCAACCACTCAAAAATGATAATGTCGTACCACATTTTTACAAAATAAAATATTTGGCGTATGAGCTTATGTTTGCACGCAATTTAATCTTTGTTTCCTCTTATTTCAATACAGATAATTCGAGGCACTTTTTGCTTCTAGCCTAGCCATTGGATATTTATTGACTAGCAGCGGATAACACGGTTTTAAACAAAAATGAAATCTAACCTGTAAAAAAAACACCGCTGATAGCAAAGGACGGTAGGCGGGCGAAATCCAATAAAAAATAATCACCAAATGCAATTGTAGCAACCTTTGCTGCTAAAATTTACCTTCAAGACCATGTTGAAAACACTGCATTTTCAGTCTGTCAACTGGCAAAACTGCAACAACTTTGCGATACTCGGGAATATCTATGTTTTTGTAAGACGCTTTTAGGTTAAATACATGGATCTAAGTAATGTATTATATACTAAAAGGGAAGTTTAAAATTTCACCTGTCTAATGGTACATATTTTATTTCATTTAAATAAACGTTTAGGTTCGTTAGTTTGAATTTGAATGTAACCTTGAAGCCTGGAACAGCAGGCTGCGAATTTGACTCTCGGAACTGAAAAAACGGGGTTTCGGGAGGCTTTTGATGCTTACATTTTCAACTCGGACTTATTCAAACTTTCATCGTATGACCGAATAATAAAATAAAACACAAAAATTCTTAGATTGGGGGGGCGACCGCCCCTACCTCCCCCCCTTGGATCTGCCCCTGCTTATATTGTCCTGCAACTTGTCTGTCTTCTCTGACAAGCTGTATTAATTTATTTCGACTGAGTGAGCACAGCTCTTACCCTTATTAAAAACCTCCGCTTCTTAACAGTTCCACTCCTCCGTAGTTCAGGGTTTTACGAGTGTTGCATTATTGTTTAAGAATTTTCATCTGTATTTTTCAATTCGGCAAAAGTTGTCATTCTTTAACACATTCACTGCGTTACTTGTGTATATTCAGGATAGTTGCATTTGTTTCCTTGTTAGGCAACCGCCGGAAATCCGGCGCGCCGCACTGAACGTGTTAACCAAGAAGGGTGTAGGTGTCAACTCACTTGTAAACTAGTGGTTCACTCTTTTATCGGATAATGGGATAAGCTCAATAATTTGTATTATAACTGGTAATGTAAAATAGCCTAGAAAACATTTCAGCTTATTTGCCTTTGGATTTTTTTAACTTCCTATAACAGTGGCTCTTAAGTTGTTAGCTTGTGCTCGCTGAAGGACTGGTTTTACTTAGTACACTCCTCAAGAGTAGAATCAGTGGAACTCTCTAAGTCAAATTTAGTCTGGAGGAACTCACTCGAGTAAGTGTTGAAATTGTAAGATTCAAAAATGTAATTTCTATTTTAATCTTTACTAGGGATGAGTCAGTTCCAATCGTCTATTCTCGATTCCACCGATTCTCAGGCTTAGAATCGGAATCGAGAATCGATGGCCCAAAGCCGATTACGATTCTATCGATTCCAGGCCGTCGGTACCAAAATAACAACTTAGCGTGGGAAAACAAACAGAGATAAACTAAGCAACGTTAATTTTTGTTTAGCTTGTTTATAAAGTTAAGATTGTTTTTTTCGTAGTATAAACGGAACTGACATTTATTCAGACTGCGGGAATTCATTTGTTGGTGCTCTAAAGGTCCTCCGTGATATTGTACGATCTACAATTCAAAACACTACAGCTCAAGAGTCTATTCAACGATTCGCTTCCACACAGAAAATGTTACATACTGCTTATTTGCGAATATATTTTTATGAAACTTGGTATGCGGTTTGTTATATTAAGACATACATAATGCATTGGAAATTCGCTGAGTACGCAGGTTTGCTGCGACGGGGGTATTTGAGTTGTTACGATTTCCAATACACCTATCCACGTGAATTCTATATGTAAAACCGTTATAGTAAGATTGAAAACTCTGCTCAGATTTAGCACAATTTTAGCAGAGTCCTCTAAACTGGAAATCATACAATCGACAATCTTTCCTGTCATTCAATATTCTCTCCCAGTTTTTTCCTCTTGTTTAACACGGGAAAATGAGATGGTTCTCACCCGATTGCAGAACAGAGCTCTGAGGTTCGTTTACAACCTGAAAAAATTTGACCATATCAGTGAGTTCAGGTTAAGTGCTAGGGTTTTATCAATAATGAACCTCTCTGATTTGCAAACTGTCAAGTTAGTCCACAAAGTTCTGCAGACTGGGAAACCTGAATATTTAAGAAAAAAGCTAGTGTTTAGACATCAAATCAATGTGTGCAGTACTCGACAGGACTGCCTGTTGCACCTGCCAAAAACAAAATTAGAAACTGGGAAAAGGGCATTTAGATACTTTGGACCACAAACATACAATGCTTTGCCACATAGTTTAAGGAATGGTAGTTATTCTAGGTTTAAAAAATATGTAAAAGAATTGTATATTTGATATTTGTTTGTAAATATTACGCAAAGACCTTTTAGATATCTAATTGTTATTTTCATTTTTGTTGTTGTTGTATTTCTTTGTATAATGTTGACAAGAGTTGTCATGTAAACCAGAGTGATACTTTGATGAACGCTTGCTAAATAAAGTCATTATTTATTTATTTATTTATCCTATATATTTGTTGGCTTTTGGCTTATTATTAATTAAATAAGTTAATGATGATTATAATTTAATACAACTGTTATGTTTAGTTATCATTTCTATCCTTCTCTACCAACTTAAAATTTGTTGGCCTAAAACCCTAAAATTGCAACCAAATAACTCTCAAACACTATTAAGACTATTAACACTATTAAGACACTATTAAGACTATTCCCGTGAAATTAAAGCATTTTTTCCGAAAACGAAACACAAGCCTACTTATTGTTTTAAATTATCTATCAATAAATTTGACAATTATCTAGGTCTATATATGGTATAATAAATTGGGTCTATCAGATGCAGTTCGTAAAACTTTTAAAAGGTAAGACAGGGTATTGATAAAGTACACAAAATAAGGCGGGTTTTGTGGATATTGTGCTATTTAAATTTTCTCCCTCAAATAAACTAGATTATATGCTATACGACATCTCGCTAGCCTAAAGGTTAGCGATTTAGACTGCACATTAGCGATTAGCGTTTAATGGGTCACAGGTTTGATGGGTTAGGTTTAATGAGCACTTCATTTAAAGTTTTCACGTTCACAACTAAAGAATTATCCTCTTCCTCTTTTAACTTCATGACTTCAAGTAACAAAGAAAGATTTCAAGAATCAACGCTTTACTACCGGTTGACAAGTTACATTCATTTGGTATAGTCAAGGTTTTCAAATCAAATCATCTTTATTCACAATATGTATATATATAATACATGAGAATAGTATCAAATTCCAAACTAAAACCTAAAGGCTATGGACTACCATTTATAAAACTCCTCAAATGAGTATAGTTGTTTTTCAAGTAGATAATTGTTTAACATTTTCTTAAATTTATTGATATTATTTTCAGCTTTTAACAAAACGGGAAGTTTACATAAGAATTTTGATCCAATATATGAAGGTTTTTTTTCATAAATTGTTAATCTATGGTGAGTGGGTATGATGGTATTTTTATTTCGAGTATTATATGATGAGACTGATCATATTTCTGTTTTAAAAGATTTTGAATTGCTATTAATACCGTATCATAAATATATTGTCCATATACAATTAATATTTTTAAAGTTTTGAAATGTTTTTTTGCAGAGTGATCAGGTTTCAAATTTAAAATTATTCTGACAGCTTTCTTTTGTTTCTTCAAAATGTCATTTAAGTTTACTTTTTTTGTTGACCCATATAAAGCCAAGCCAAATGAAATATGGGAATGAATATGGGCATGGTATATCATTTTTAACACACTTATATCAGTGCATAAAAATGACATCCTGCGTAAAGCGTAAATTCCTGAGTTAATTTTAGAAAGAACTTTTTGCACATGACAATTCCAATTCAAATTCTCATCTATTTCCAACCCCAAAAATCTAGTAAACTTTTTGATTTCTATTACCCTAGAATCGATTGCAATTGTTGGTTCAATCTTTCTACTGCACTGAGCAGTCTTAAATGAAACAAAATTTGTTTTTGATAAATTTAATTTCAATTTATGATTGTTAAAAAAGTCTATTATATTTGTCAATTCTAGGAAAGATAAAATTTCAACATCGTCAACAGTTTGTGCTGACACTTTCAGATTTGAATCATCTGCATACAACACCAAGTTGTCTTGTGGTATTTTTTGAAGAGTTTGTGCAATATCTTTTACATAGCAGACAAAGGGGAGTGGCCCTAAAACAGATCCCTGGGGGACTCCATATGTTATTAATTTTAAATTTGATTTTTCTTTTGAAACTTTATTAAATTCCATATGACTTAATTCAACAAACTGAAATCTTCCCGACAGGTATATGACTCGAACCACTTCAAGGCATTTCTATGTACACCAAGAGTCTTTAGTCTTTATATAAGAGTGTAGGATGATGGACGGTGTCAAATGCTTTTGACAAATCCATACAAATTCCTACACAAACTTCTCCCTTATCAACCAATTCAATAATAGATTCAACAAAGCCTACAGCAGCAGTAGTCACCGATTTATTAGAACGAAAACCATGTTGAACACTATCTATGAGATTGTAGTTTTCTAAATTCTCAATAAGCTGATTATAAACAACATTTTCAAAAATCTTTGAGACTACCGGCAGTAAAGCTATGGGGCGATAATTTGAAGGATCTTTTGTATCATTTTTTTTATGGATGGGTATTACTTTGGAAATATTAGCTGATTAGGAAAAATTCCAGAGACAAAAGAAGAATTTATCAGATGTGCTAATACTTTACTAAGTTCCCATTTTGCTGCTTTTATAATTGTAATTGGAATCTCATCATACCCACTTGAAAATTTGTTTGAAATAGAACTAATAACCTTTTCTACATATTCTTGGCATATGTGTCTAAAACTAAAACATGGGTTTACATCAAATTTTGGGGATTCTATTTTTACATTGTTTTCTACATATAAATCATCATAACTATTGCAAACTAACTTCCTGAGCAAATTATTAACAAAATAATTATTATGTATATTACATACCTCTTTTGGGTTAGTGTATTCCTGGGCTTCAGTATCTAATGACAAGTTTTCCATTGTTTTGGGCTTTTTACTACCTACTTCAGAATTTATTATTTCCCATACAGTTTTTTGAATGTTGGTGGATTTTGATATTTTTTCTTTATAGTAAGCAATTTTTGAATTTGTCAGACTTTTTTATATCTAAACAATTTTTCTTTTAAGGATTGTGATAAATGAGGATCCTTTGATCTTCTGACACATTTATTAACACATTGGGTGCTGACATCATCAATTGATGATTTTTGTTAACATTGAAACATATGTGTTTTCATGTTTGAACATGTTTGTCCGCACTCAACGTGTTAAGATTAATAATCTCTTGTCTTTCTTCTTTAAACTCATTAGTAATCCAACAGTTTTTCCTTTTAGCGAATTTCCCCTATAGGGAAGAAGCTATTACCGTAGTCGGCATGGTAAGACCTAGGCCCGGGACCATGATAACTTTTCGTTTTGAGGTCCCCAGACCCCAAAAACACCATTCGTTTGAAACTGTATATATATATATATATATCTATATATATATATATATATATATATATATATATATATATGTGTCCGTGAGCACGATAACTCTCGTAAAAATTATCCGATTTTGATGAAATTTGGTATAAACGTGTAAAGCAACATTTATGACTTTAAGTTCGAAAACCAGCCAGATCGCTTTATCCGAAGGGGTATTTTGGGGGGGTTTTGTACCCCAAAAATGGGTTTTTTTGAATTTTTTACATATAATTTTGGAAATAGTCAAATTTTAGTTTTTACCATTGGATTCAGCTTAAAAAAACACACAATTTGGTACTTTGATCATTTCTCTACGGTAATTGGTTACCGAGATATTGAAAGTGCTAAACACAGTACGTTGTCTAATGTTATTCTTATGGAGGAAAATAAAAATTTTATATCTCGCTTATTTATGAACGTATACTGACGAAACTTGGTATACGACTTCATCTGGTTGTGGACCATTGATTTTTGCTCAAAAAAACAATTTTTTACCAATGGCTCCCGTAGCAGCAAACCTGCGTACTCAGCCCCATGTTATTCTTATGGAGAATAAGTAACGTGTTATCTCCCTTCATTATGAAAATAAATTAATGAAATTTGGTATGTGGCTTTACCTACATGAGTTGTATTGATATTTGTATAAAACCCCATTTTTTGTACTCCTTGCTTCAGCAAACCTGCATACTCAGCCGCCATGTTATTCTTATGGAGAATAATTAAAATGTCATAAATCGTTTATTTATGAATGTATATTGATGAAACTTGGTATGTGGCTTTCTGTGGTATTAAGATACATATATATGCATTGGAAATTCGCTGAGTACGCAGGTTTGCTGCTACGGGGGTATTTTTAATTGTAATAGTTTTTTGGGGAAAAGCTTGATCAAAATAATATTTGAAAGTCATAAAAAAACAGTCATACTTTTTATCTGATGAAGCCAAAAATACATCCAACCATGTTTCTTTCTTTACTAGGTTTTTAAACAGTGTAATATTGTCGTTTGTAAAAATTCTACGTTCATATGTAAAACTTGGGTTATTATTGTGGTCTATATTTTCACTCGTTAATTCCAAAATTTGACCATCATGGTCCAAGAGCATTGTAATTATTCCTTGTACAAACACACAATTTCTTAAACAGTTTTTAACAAAAAAGTTATCTATTGCAGTTTTACTTCTGGCTGTGACTATTGTAGGAAATGTGACCATATAACTCATATTTTGACTTTTCAACAGGTTTTTTAAAAGCCTATGATCATTGTTATCCACCAAAACATTAATATTTATATCCCCAGCAACTATAATAGAATTACACTTAGATGAAAGATATTCCAAAAGTAGCGATAGTCTGTCCAAAAACTCTTTTGTGTTGGAGGAGGGTGATCTGTATATTGCTATTAAAATAAATTTGACTTTGTTATGATTATACATACTGGCACAAAACTCGAACTGCTTATCATCTAAAATTCTATTTTGAAAAGATTGAGGGATGTTACACTTTAGAGGTTTTATTTCAGTATTACTAAGAATCATTACTCCACCTTTGTTAAATAGCTTTCTCGAATAATAGTTATCTATCTTATAGTTTTTTATATTTAGTCTGCTAACTTCATCTTCTTTATACATGTTTTACAACTTTTTTTTATACATGTTTGTTACAACACTAGTCAAGAACAGACACAAACATGAAAATTGGCCTACTTATGTAAAATCCTATGTCAAAGATTAAATATTGTTATTATATCACCAGAGAATAAATAATACACATGTATTTATTTATACTATGTCATCATCACTTTCATGAGGCGCTGACTAAACTAGGGCTGGCCCTCACTGGTCTACACTAGTACAGAGGTCAACATTGGGTACAGCAAAATGAAGTTGTCACAGTATTGGTAAGTGTTTTGGCTATATAGTGGATCTCCCTTGCAACCTGGGACGGGTGCCTGGAGGAAGGGCCCTTACCCGACGGTCTTCGGTCAGCCGGGCTGAGGGACAAACCGTCCTGGGGCCACTGCGATGGCGATCCCTGTCCGGTGGACTTAGGGGGACGTCGGGTTAGAGAGCGAATCGTCCTGGGGTGTTGTCACCCACAGAGCCCGGAGCTAGGTAAGGCTCTCTCTCCCTTTAATTTCTGGAGCGAGGCAGACTGACCCCATCATACCACCTTTCCCATCCCTCTTTTCCCTCTTTCTGGTGGCTGTACAATATCCCAAAAGGGAGACGTGCCTAGCCGGCTATGCCGGGGCCTCCTAATCCCCCCCAAAACAAACAAACAAACTAGGGCTTATATTTTATTAAGATGGGATTGAAGGAATGATTCCTTAATTCCATAATCATTATGAGTGAGAGTGAAAGATATGATGTTACAGGCTCAATGATTACTAGGACGATATCGCAAAACATCTTTGCTGCGAAAAGTGCGATCATTACTCTTATGGAAATGATCATACCTTTGCTGAAAGCTCTACGAACCTTGGGTTGGATGTTCGTGCCATCATCGGCAGCATTTTCCCTCTCCACAGTACCAACATTACAACACGAATGTCGTAGTTAGTCTATACTTATACATGGTGTTATGATGGTGCTGTGGAGAGAAAAAATCGTGCATCCAGCTTATTTTCTACGGCACACTTTTTTGTCATAAACTGCTTGCCAGTAGTCTCTCCAGATCCAGATTGTATAGATCTCACTGTATATAGCAAGCCCGTTGCGGCTACGCCTGCGTAAACTATGACAGTTGTGTATGCTGCATTCTATCGTTAAGCCGTGGAACTATACTGCGAATCAAGATCAGCTGATTGAATTTTGGTAACTTTGAAGCCTCGTTGGGTAAAGCCCTATTTTTTATGTTGAATCGGTATACTACCAATTCAAACAGCCAAAATAATACATGATTGTATTACCAAAAATACCCCCGTAGCAGCAAACCTGCGTTCTCAGCGAATTTCCAATGCATATATATGTATCTTAATACCACATAAAGCCACATACCAAGTTTCATCAATATACATTCATAAATAAACGATTTATGACATTTTGATTATTCTCCATAAGAATAACATGGCGGCTGAGTATGCAGGTTTGCTGAAGGAAGGAAAACAAAAAATGGGGTTTTATACAAATATCAATATAACTCATGTAGGTAAAGCCACATACCAAATTTCATTAATTTATTTTCATAATAAAGGCAGATAACACGTTCTTATTCTCCATAAGAATAACATGGGAGCTGAGTACGCAGGTTTGCTGCTACGGGAACTATCAGCCAAAATATGGTTTTTAGTGTAAATATCAATAGACCACAACGATATGAAGCAATATACCAAGTTTCATCAGTATACGTTCATAAATAAGCGAGATATAACATTTTTGTTTTCCTCCATAAGAATAACATTAGACAACGTACTGTGTTTAGCACTTTCAATATCTCGGTAACCAATTGACTTAGAGAAATGATCGAAATACCAAATTGTGTGTTTTTTTAAGCTGAATCCAATGGGAAAAACTAAAATTTGACTATTTCTAAAATGATATGTAAAAAATTCAAAAAACCCATTTTTGGGGTACAAAGCCCCCCCAAAATACCCCTTCGGATAGAGCGATCTGGCTGGTTTTCGAACTTAAAGTCATAAATGTTGCTTTACACGTTTATACCAAATTTCATCAAAATCAGATAATTTTTACGAGAGTTATCGTGCTCACGGGCACGGACACATATATATATATATATATATATATATATATATATATATATATATATATATATATATATATATATATATACAGTTTCGAACGAATGGTGTTTTTGGGGTCTGGGGACCTCAAAACGAAAAGTTATCATGGTCCCGGGCCTAGGTCTTACCATGCCGACTACGGTAATAGCTTCTTCCCTATAGGGGAAATTCGCTAATACAATCATACCAAAAATACAAACAACAGCCTACGAGCTGAAACACAAAAACAGTCATAAAAACAACATGATTCAAGAATATGCAAAAATAAACATAACTATGACAACAAACTAACATAAGCATGACAAAAAACACAAGCGAATCGTCCTGGGGTGTCGAACAATTACTACGATTACCGGTACTACGATTACTACGATTTTCTGTATGGCTTGGTGGTGTCAATACTACCGGCTAGTACTACAAAATTTGATGGTAATCGTATTTACTTATTTTTCAGTAGGGAATGTGTTAAGGAAAATCACAATGTAATTTAATTTTAGGTTTAGGGTGTTAGTGTATGTTTTTTATTGGTTGGTTGCCGTTGTTCGTGTGTTTTTCAGGTTTGGGTTTAGTGGCTTATTGTTGATGACGTGTTCTATCTGTACACGTTAACTCTCCTATTTCAGACCTAAAGAATCGCCACTCTAGAATACCGGGAGGTTGGAGAATTAGTGATGAGTGAGTGAGGGCTTTGCCTTTTATATAATATTAATATTCTTCAAGAGCAGTACCATCATAGACTAACTACAGTAGTTAGTCTATGGCAGTACGTAGCGTAAAATATATTGTTGTAAAACCTAGTTTAAAATTGGTTCAGCCTAGTTAGGGCCGCATTCCCCTTAGTAAAGTAAGTTATCACCGAAGACCTTTCAATCTTTCAATGTGTAAAATGGTCTCTCTGATTTATCAATAATACTTAGTGTTGTTGGCAATATGATTTACACGTCACCTGCGCTGGAGCGCTGGAACTGTCACGAACAGCTGATCTTTCACTTCATCTTACTGTACAGTACATCATCGTGCACCATAACAAATAAAATTAGGTTACAATATTGGCATGCATTTTATTATTTCTTAATTTAGGAAAATGGATGAGTCTTCTAAAAAGACGTTAAGTTCAATTCCTCTTCTTAAAACAAAAGCTGGACCAAGAGATAAAGATTTATGGCCTCAAAGGCTGAAAGAAGAGTATCAAGCTTTGATTCAGGTAAGGTTAGCTAGACATTTTAAAATATATTTTCTGACCATGTAGATTTGGTAATAATTTCTCCTCAAATGTATTGATATTTAAAGTAGCTAGCAAATGCTTAATGATTTCCTAGTCATCACTGATAAAATAAAATAAGTTGTTGTCAAACATATGTTCAGGGCCTACATAACGTGGATGACAGAAGTAGTATATTATGCGCCTCTCCTCTGCTACAGGTTAATTTCCTGCTGGATATAATTCACACCTCTTTTGACTATCCTTAAAGTATGTTTACACGTTACAGGCAAGCTTGTCAAGGTAGCCTTGCATAGGGTTTGTGGACAGAACCTTGATCAAAAACCGTAAAGGCTGCTCGTCAAGTATCAGTCGACACACCCTACGCTAAGCTGCCAACGCAGCTTTACACTAGCTGACTCATTCCATCATTTAATAGGCTTATCAATTGATTTTCAGTCCACTGTGGTTTTAAGGTTGAGGTCTGTTTGAGTATCACTCTCTAGTTCTTAACTCCCTAACAAATTTTTTTGTGTGGTCAGTTACGTCTTTATTCCATGACCGATGTTTTGTGCTTAATGCCTGTTCAGATTTTATGTTGTTTATGCTGTGAATTTAAGTGTCAGAGCCATTTCCTTTAACAACAAAAGCTGATTACCAGAAATTAATATTATTTGTAGTACCTATATTTTCTACTTTGGTTGTTGTTACAGTATGTCCAGAACAACAAGGGAGCTGACAATGACTGGTTTAGACTGGAATCAAACAAGGAAGGCACTCGGTGGTTTGGCAAGTGCTGGTATATTCACAATCTACTTAAATACGAGTTTGACATTGAATTTGACGTAAGTAATGTTTTAAATTAGCCTATATAAAACATATTAGCTAATATTAATCTCAAATCTAAAATAGGTAGCAGAATAATAGTATGAGGATTTTAATAATGTTGAATAGGACGGTTAAAAACTACCTTAAATGCAAATTAACACACGTTCACTGCTCGTGCCGACTTCAGTCTACGTCGCTAGGGTCGCCATGCGGCACGCGCCGACAATAGTTGGCGCCTCTCCAACTGAAATATATTTAGTCAGTGTGAGCTTAGCTGTGAATGGGAAAGGTTGTTGCTGCGTGCGCCATCTGTTTACATCTCAATCTTTGCCTGCCATGTTAGTGCCGTTGCCGGATTCCGCGACTTCTTCGTTTTTTGTCGCGATTGCGTAATAGTGCATAACTATGAGTTATTAGGTGCATTATATTGAACAATAATAGCGTCTCGTGAAGATCAATTAATTGCTAGGATATAATCATATTCTGACTAAATAAGCGTAAATATTGTGACTTTTGTGCAACTTCATCGGAGCGACGCACCCATATGGCGCATGCCAACAAAAAGCAGCGGCAGCGATGACGTCTCGAGACGACTGGAAATGAAACATTTTTGATGTCAGTGATACCGAACAAGACTCAAAACGGCATTTGACAAGTGATTTTGATATAACAAATTGTTAGCGATAGGTAATCGTATTTATTTATTTTCAGCAGGGAATGTGTTAAGTGATACAAATATTTTATTGGTGTTTTAAATAAAATGTTTTTTGTGGTTTTGAAAAATGTGTATGATTTATTATACCGAAGCAGCAAAAGATTGGAGCTGTTATTGAAACTTTCTCTATCTGTATTCAGTTGTCTGAAACCTACATTAGATTGTCACACTAAATTAATTTCTGTAATTAAATCGAAGTAGGCTTTTTTCAAAATTTTGCATTTTTATAATAAAGGTCAAATTTATAAAATCCATTTCCAAATTATTGCGATTAGTTCTTTTTCTGTTCACCATACTAGTTTATTTGTGCAGGTCAATTCTCAAATTTGGTCTCACGAATAAACCATAAATTTAGTTGCAGTAATCTAATCGAGCGTGCATGCGACTCGTCGATGCCTCGGAAAAAACCTGTCCGGGGTCGTCGCCACGTGTACTGGTGGACGGACGAAATCGCGGAGCTCAGGAGAACGGCACTGATGCTTCGCAGAAGAGCGCAGAGAACTCGAAACCGACCGGAGGCTTTGGCCAGGTCGGCAGAGCACAAGACTGCGAAAAAAGCTCTTGCCAGTGCAATTCGCCTGAGCAAGGCTCGCTGCTGGAAGGAGCTGTGCCGGGACGTGGACTCCGATCCATGGGGAAAAGGGTACAAGCTCGTCACGAGAAAGCTCGGGGGAATGGGGGCCAGCAGTGCCTCTATGCCTGCAGGCACGATCACGGCCATCGTCGATGCTCTCTTCCCAAGTCACCCTGTGAGGCGAGAGGAAAGAGTAACGGGGCCGGTGCCTGATGTTCCTTTGTTCACGGAACAGGAGCTCGTGGCAGCGTCGTCTGCCATGCACAACAACAGAGCTCCAGGCCCTGATGGCATTCCGGTTGAGGCTCTGAAGGTTGTGGCGGGAAGTCACCCACATCTGCTGCTGCGCATGTTCAACGCGTGTTTGGCAGCGGGTGTGTTTCCGTCACGCTGGAAGACAGCTAGACTGGCGCTCATCAGCAAAGGCAAAGGTGACCCGGAGTCCCCGTCGGCATACAGACCACTCTGTATGTTGGACACGGCGGGTAAACTCTTTGAGAGGTTGCTGAAACCCAGGTTGAGGTTGGCCGTCGAAGCCGCTGGGGACTTGTCCCCCCGGCAGCACGGCTTTCGGAAGGGCCACTCAACCTTGAATGCCGTGGCTGAAGTCCTGGGCGCCGTCCAGCGGGCTGACACGGCCTGCCATCAGGCCAGGCCGATCGTGCTGCTGGTCACCCTGGACGTTAAAAACGCTTTTAACTCTGCCCGTTGGGTGGACATGCTCGAGGCGTTGCAGCGGGACTTCAGGGTACCCGACTATCTCTTGGTCGTGGTACAGGACTACCTGAAGGAGCGCAGGCTGCTATATAGCACAGAAGCAGGGGTCCGTTCCAAAGTGGTCACCGCCGGCGCGGCGCAAGGGTCGATCCTTGGCCCTGACCTTTGGAACGTGGCATATGACGGAGTGCTTCGCCTCGAGATGCCACCACAAGCCTATCTCGTGGGCTACGCAGATGATGTAGCCGCAGTCATCACGGCTCGGAATCCGGAGTTAGCCCAGCTTCGCCTCAACCAGGTGATGTTTCGGGTCAGCAGATGGATGAGCGGTCATGGACTTGAGCTGGCGGTCGCCAAGACCGAGATCGTCATGCTCACGCGACGGAGGATCCAAACAGTAATCCCTATGACTGTTGGTGACGTGGAGGTCCAGACGAAGACTGCGGCGAAGTATCTGGGAGTGGTGCTTGACCGCCGCCTCACATGGTGGGAGCACATCCAGGCGGTTTGCAACAAGGCGACGAGGGTTGTTCTGTCGCTCAGCAGATTGATGGGGAATGTCGGAGGCCCGAGGTCCAGCAAGAGGCGACTTCTCATGTCCACCGTCAACGCCACTCTCCTGTACGGTGCAGAAGTGTGGGCGGGTGCCATGAGAGTAAAAAAACACAGCAAGAGAATTCTCTCCGTTCAGCGCAGGGCGGCTCTTAGGGTTGCCTGTGCGTATCGCACTGTGTCTGGGCTGGCTGTAATGGTTGTGGCTGGAGTGTTTCCCCTTGATCTGCTCGCCGCTGAGAGGCAGAACATCTTTCGCCGTGCTCCTGATCTCGGAAGAGACCAAGCTGCTGTGGAAGCCAGACTCGAAACTCTGCGAGTTTGGCAAGAGCGTTGGAACGGTGGACTGGAAGGGCGATGGACGTTTCGTCTCATCAGAGACATAAGCCCGTGGTTGAGCCGTGCATTTGGGGAAATTGACTTTTTCTTGTGTCAATTCCTGACGGGCCACGGGTACTTCAGGGAATACCTTTTCCGCATGGGGAAGGTGAGGTCACCTCAGTGTAGTTACTGCCCGGAGGAGGTGGATGATGCTCATCATACTTTCTTCCGGTGCAGTCGTTTCGCTGAAGACAGGAGGAGGCTCGTCTCTGCTGTCGGCGATCTGTCCCCGGACGTCGTGGTGGGGGCGATGCTTCGAAATGAAGACTCCTGGAGAGCGGTTGCGCTCTTCGTGCAATCCGTTCTTCGGGGAAAGCGAGACGAGGGATGCTTAGGTGACCTCTAAGTTTCCCGAAACGGTGACGTGACCCGTCTGGGCGCAAGACACGCGGGCCAGTGCCGAAGTTGTCCGATAAGGGTTCCGGCCTGGTTTTTCCCCCGCGGCTCCGTAGGAGGTTTAGTGGGTATACCTCGTAAGAGGGAGTCCCACACTGTTCCTTTGGGTTCGCGCAATAAGCGTTCCTCCTACGTAAAAAAAAAAAAAAAAAAAAAAAAAAAAATCTGATGGACAGAATTTGGAAAGTCCTCATTTTTAAAGCTTTAAGGAAATATGGAATTTTTATTTGTAGCTTAGCTTAGCTGTGAATGGGAAAGGTTGTTGCTGCGTGCGCCATCTGTTTACATCTCAATCTTTGCCTGCCATGTTAGTGCCGTTGCCGGATTCCGCGACTTCTTCGTTTTTTGTCGCGATTGCGTAATAGTGCATAACTATGAGTTACTAGGTGCATTATATTGAACAATAATAGCGTCTCGTGAAGATCAATTAATAATAATAATCCATGATATCTCCAGGCTTTTTTTACCTTTTTTGGAATTTTTTATTTTTAAGGGTAATTATCCCCCAAAAACCGCCAAAAAACAAGAAAAATCAAGATTTCTCAAAAATGACTAACCATTTTTATTAAACTTTAGTCGTTCGTAGAGGTTTAGTTTTTCAACTAAATGACACCACCCGCATTTCTGTAAAAATTCGCGTTCAGAAATTACAAGACTTAAAATATCAAAAATTCAGTTTTTTGATTTTTCATAAAAAATATTACTATTCACTAATAAAAAAAGCTAAAAAAAATAAATAATTTAGTATCTTGAATTACTATTCTACGATTACTGGTTGCGGAGAAAATTTAAATTTTCATTTTGCGGTAAAATTAGTACGTTGTCCAATGTTATTCTTCTGGGGAATACAAAAATTACTATTTCTCTCTTATTTATTGATCAATTTCGTTCAAACTTGATATGCGTTGCCCCTTAATAACCCTGAGGGGGGGGATAGGGGGAATTTCCCCTCTTCAAATCGTGTGTAGCGATGGATTCTGTAGAGCCTCCTAAACAGGGATTTGGGTAGATATTTTTGAAAACAACTTGTTTACAAGATTTTCTGTACATTCGACCGTGCTTTGTATTCTATATTTAGTAAATAAAAAGTAATTTATTCATTAAAATTGGGCCAAAAGGGAGAAAGTATGTGTCAATTTCCTGATACCGTTTATTTGATATTATGTGTGAAAGTAATGGAGAGAGTGCTGCTAATGGCCTAACGTGATAACAGGCGTAAATAATGACTGGACCTCGTGGTTTTGGTCGAATAGCAACATAACAGGAACTTCTTCCCCCCCTGACTAGTGGTGTAAAATACTCGGGTATTTAAAACTCGGGGTATTTACTTGGGTAAATACCCGTTTTGGGTATTTATGATATTTTATGTAAAAACGCCAATGTAGTTTATATCTACACTTACTACCCTTGTTATTATCTATGTGTAACATTTTAGGACATTTTACTGATTACATTTAGGCTTATTAATTATTTTACCATTAAATAAATAATAACATGGACATATGGACATTATTGTAAAAAGACCTGTTAAACTATGAAGGAACTGGTTAAATACGAAACATTCTACACAAATTTAAAAATATGCAATGTTATTGTTGGACAAAAAACAAACAAAATCACAATGTAATTGAATTTTAGTTCTTTTCTTCCAAAATTTTTAATTCATTTAACACTTCAAAAGACCATTAAAGTAGTAAATACCCAGTCCTGATTATTTATCTCGGTCCTGTTCAGAAGTTAAATGTGTGTGGTAACCATGTTATACTCTTCAAAACTGTTTTTATGATCATTTTATAATCTTTACAGCATGGGAATTTCAATGAAAGTAGTAAAAATCCCCTAAATATTATAAAAATCATAAATACCCACGTTTTGGGTACTTACCCCGGGTTTGGGGTAAGTGCCCGGGTAAATACTCATTTTTTATTTACCTGCCCGCCGGGTATGTACCCGGCCCACATCACTACCCCTGACGCGACGCCTACACGCACAATCCTTATTCAGTTTTGTTGCAGATTCCAGTGACGTACCCAGCGACAGCAGTGGAGATCGCACTACCCGAGCTTGATGGAAAGACAGCCAAGATGTATCGAGGTGGCAAGATATGCCTGTCCGACCATTTCAAGCCCCTCTGGGCCAGGAATGTGCCCAAGTTTGGCATCGCTCATGCCATGGCATTGGGGGTTAGTGAGAATACTGTTCAAGAAATTTGTCTGATTAGTGGAGGTTGACTATTTAGAACTGGTAGTTAATTTCAATAAAGCCTATCATCAGTGTAGTACTTTGGTTATTACTAGAAATAAAATGTGAAAATATATTACCTGAAATTCTTTGTTGGTGGTATTGCACATTTGTCTACGCTACTATTGAGGAAGCCAAAGATCGCAGATGAGCTAATGCCCAGCAGCGGCAATCGTTCACCAGAAATATGTGAGGCGTCTTTGAAATCGCTGCCTTAGAAACGACAGACTCTTAGTCAGTTAACATATATCTTACTAACGCTATGTAGTGAACATGGTAGAAGTCGTATCGGGTAACGGATAGTTTAATCCATATTTCAATGACACATATACACGTTTTGGCAACTTATTCATTAACAACCGCCTTGGAACTTTGTCTCTTGACTTGTAATTTGTGCTTCAGCCGTCAGTCTCAGAATACTTACTAAACTAAGTAAGCTAAGCCTATTTACCACCTCAGACTTCACTCGATGTTCACAATTTTAAAATGTTGATGTCTTAAGATTGGTTTTCAGCCTCTATAACCATATCTTATTTGCATCTCTCATTTCAATCAATCAATCAATCAATCAATCAATCATCTTTATTCATAAAACTGTACATGGTACAAGAATAGTGTAATTTCTAATCTAATAAATAAATTATAATAAATAGTTCACTTCTGTATAGATAATAATAATAATAATAATATAAAATAGTTTAAAATAGTTTAGAGCTGGTGGATCAGTTGTGCCTAATTTTTAAAAACTCTTCAAAAGAGTAAAGAGGAATGCTCAACAAGTAATCTCTTAGCTGTTTTTTAAAATTGATCATATCAACCTCCTCAATGAATTTCCGATGGAGGTGATAAAGGAACTTAGTACCTAGGAAAACGGTTTTCTTTTTAAAAAACTCTAAATTGTGTTTTTCCACTCTACGATTTGGGCGGGTATTGTAGGAATGAGTGTTATTTTGTAACAATGGGTTAAAAAACTGTTTTACATAGTTAACTGTTTCAAGGATAACCAACCCATAATCAGTCAAAATGCCCAGCTCTGCAAATATTTCCTTCACAGAAACGGTAGCTTTTAACTTTAGCATGACTCTAATTGCTCTTTTTTGTTGAATAAGTAATTTGTCCAAATTCTTATTTGATGTTGCCCCATAAATGCCAATTCCATAAGACAAATGAGAATGAATCATAGAAAAATATATTGTTTTTAAAGTTTCCAAACTACAAAATCGTGACATTTGTTTTAGAGCAAAGATGCCGGAGGAAATTCTACCAACTACATGAGTGACATGATTATCCCAGCTCAAATTTTCATCAATTATTAGCCCCAAAAATTTTGTGCTTTGAACTTGATCTAGAGAATCTTCATCTATGTAAATGTTAGGTGAAATTTGTTTTTTTGCTTTTTTGGTAGAGAAGGAGATAAATTTTGATTTGCTGGAATTTAAAAGAAGATTTTTGCTGTTAAAAAAGTCTTTGATCATAGCTAATCCCAAAAAAGACGAAACTTCAATCCTTTCCATTGACTGCCCTGAAAAAAGAATGTTTGAGTCATCAGCATATAAACATACAGAGCTGCTTCCCTTTTGCAAGGAAGTAAGAACCATTGGAAGGCCCTTTATGTAACACAGGAAAAGCAATGGGCCCAGAATGGATCCTTGTGGGACACCATGTTTTATTGTTTGTAATTTTGAGCAAAATTTGTTTACATATTTATTGTTAGATTTAGATGCAAAACTATCTGGAATGTGCTCTAATTCAACATATTGCTGTCTATTTGTTAAATATGATTTAAACCATGCAATTTCTTTACCTTTCACCCCAAGATTACTCAAAGTTGTAATCAATTTACTGTGGGATACACTGTCAAAAGCTCGTGACAGATCAAGAGGAAAACTTGTTTTTCACTGAAAGAATTATTTGTTTCATTTCAAGCTGAGAAATTTGCTCAAATCTAAAAACCAAGTTGTTGGAAGAAAGTGTTGGCCTATTAAATAAAGAGTCATCTAGAATGTTTGGTAAGATCAACTGATCCACAGCTGTTACAAAGAATGTATTTAAGGTGTCACTTACATCCTTAGGGTTACTAATAATATTGCCATACTTTTTTACTGTGATATTACTTTTTAAATTTGTCTGATCTTTTATCTCAGACTTAATTACATCCCAAGTCATTTTAGTTTTATTTGCAGAAGACTGGATTTTTTCATCAAAAAATTTTCTTTTTTTACTAAACATAACATTTTTTAATTTTTTCTTATTTTCTTTTAATTTTAGTCTCAAACCATTATCTTTTAATTCCCTACAACATTTCTCAAGAAATAATATTTCTTCTTTCATTAAACATATTTCTTTATCCATCCAACTATTTCCAAAACCTTTATTACAAGTAACATGCAATTTAGGAAAATTAGAATTAAAGTAATCCAAAAAAGTTGAGATAAATACATCATACTTTAGATCTACAGTTGTATTAAATAATTTGGCCCAAGATTCGTTTGCCAAGTCCTTTAAAAACAGATTAATGTTTCCCTCATTGAATTTTCTACTATATTTTTTAAAAATTACTTTAGAATGATTTACAATATTGGGGATTTCCAAGATTTGGCCGTCATGGTCCGATACCATTGTAATTAAGCCTGTTACTGCTGGTTCTCTTTTACTAATATTTGTTAAAAAATTATCTATGGCTGATTGTGTTGTGTTTGTTACTCTTGTATTTATCAGCTTGTGCCTCTTTATCGGTAATGTTTATGAGATTTAGAGTTATCATAGAAAGAGAATTAATTAGTTCTGCATGCTGAATTCTTTGATGAAACCTTAATTAACCGCATCATCATGTAGAGAATGAATAATAGTACTGATAGCCTACAAAAACCCAAAACCAAAAAAAACACTAGAAACGACAACATAAGAATACATTAACATACAACGAACCGCCTCCATAGAAGCTAGCGGTAACAAAACACCAAATAAGACACCGACGAAGACAAAAAACACGAAAACATACTTCACATTTACAAAGCATGAAACAAAATAACTTTTTAACAATTTTTTTGGTCGGTTCTTATAATTACTTCTTTTATTTACTAGTCGGTTGGTTTTTAGTTTAGTAATAACAGCATGTGAAAACAAAATGTTCTGTTTACTCAAATGATTTATGTACCCATCACGCAGAATACCTTGGCCTGTGGCTTACTCCACTGCCAGAGTGACTGAGATAACCAGCTGGGCCATTTCGAGCTTCAGTCTGACTGAACAGAACATGAAAACAACAGATAAAAATCTTTCTCTACTCCAACAGTTTGAACTGAAAACAGTTCCCACAGGCCAAGATATCTCGCGTGATATGTAAGCCCCTAATTTTAACCCTATTTAAATATTATATATATTCACCATACCATACCATACATTTATTTTTCAGTAAGATTTCTTTATGGTGGTTGTAGGCATATTATGGTTTATTAGGATTTTCAACTACTAATAATAAATTGTTTGTATTCCTCAATCATTGAAATTAGAAATAACTTAACAAAGGCAACTCTGAACGAAAACACCTTAAGAGGGCACTCCAGTCACGAAGCTTTTCGCGTTTCTACCTGCTTCGCCCATAAGGCCAACGCTAACTTTCAAAGCCCATTCCTCCTCAACGGATTATTCGATATCGTTGATTTATGGCTCATTTTAAAGAGCAAAAATATACCTAGCGATTTCAGTAAGCAGAATTTCAAAATCGCAAATACTAATCGATCAATAAAATTCTAAAACATTCAATATTTACGATTTTTTTATGCGCAAACTATTTATGATAACGAAATTCTGCTTACTGAAATCGCTAGATATATTTTTGATCTTTAAAACTAAGCATAAATAATACATTTCGGACAACCCGTTAAGGAGGGACGGACTTTGAAAGTTAACATTGTTCTTATGGGAGAAGCAGGTAGACGCAGAGGACTGGAGCCCCCTCTTAAACGAGTATTGCATGGAAAGTATAGGTTAATAAAATCATTAGCAACTGTTTTGTTTCAGTTGGGACCCTGGCTTGCAGTTGAGATCCCAGACTTGATTGAAAAAGGTGTCATCTCGTACAAGGAAAAGACATCTGAATAACAACATGTGAAAATAAAATGATTTATGTAAGCCCCTAATTTTAACCCTATTAAAAAAATATATATACAATATATTTATTTTTCAGTAAGATTTTCATATTTATTATTTAGTGCTTATACAGTTCGGGTCACAGAGCTTGGCGCCTGGTTAATGTATGCTCTGGAATGGCTTTTTGCCTCTATTTGGCTTAGTAATTTTAGTGTTACAGTATACTTTTGTCAACAGAAAGCAAAATTACTTTATTCAATTTTAAAACATTAATTTTGGTTATTGTTATTGTTTTGTCATTGTCTGCTTTTATTAATGAGAAGTTTGAGTTGTTTCTCGCCTTTCCCAGGCGCCAAGCACCGTGGCCCGAACTGTATCACCCTTGAGAATTGTTATTTGCTTTCAATTCTTGAATATACCTATTTTAATGTACAAAAAACGTATTTTGGGCTTGAATTTAATTATTTTCTACCAGGTTGTCGAGGGATTTAAAGACTGCGGATATTTTTTCCCCAACTTCATAGCTCCACCCCTTTGGCTTCTTCTTTTCGCTTCCCCTTGTCCAATTTTGACGTATGATAGTTCTTTGGATTTGTTTTAAAAAGCCGCATCTCTTTAATGATGCCTTAACGTTGGGTACATGACCCCACCAACCTTAGGGCTCCCCCCCCGGGCAAAGTTGCCATGTTATTCTCTCCGTTTTTTTTTTTTTTTTGTTTTTTTTTGGGGGGGGTTTTAGCCAATTGTCACTGATTAATAAGATTTGAATATATCTTTTTTGTAACCCCGAACTTAGGGCTCCGCCCCACTGGCTAAAAGTTTCCATGTTATTCTTATGGAGAAAAGAGTACCCCAGGTTATTGCGAAAAAGCTCCTTGAAGCTGCTCCTGGACCATACCATGTTGCAAGTGACCAACAAATTTTAGATACCTTCTTGTTTTTCCCCAGACCTGAAGGCTTCGTCCTACTGGCATCAAAAGCAGCCATGGTATTCGTATGGAGAATCGGTTTTGTTTTAAATGGCTCAAAAACGGCGCCTAATATCTGCTCCTGGACCATTCCATGTTGTTAGGTAAAAGATTGGGGGTACCTACTTTTTTACCAACCTCAGGGCTCCACCCTACAGGTTTCTTCTATCTCTTCCTGACATCCAATTTTGACATGTGTTGGTTCTTTAGATCTTTTTCAAAGCCGCAGCTCTTGCTCTTGCCCCCACGTTAGATACGTCCCAACATTAGGGACAAAGTTGTTACGTTATTCGTTCCATATTTTGGTGTGATTCAAGCGAATTCTAATTGATCCATAACATTGGAAATAGTTTTTTTCCATAACCCTATATCTCAGGGCTCCACCCAATTGTCCTAAAAGTTGTTATGTTACCACTCCAAAAAGTGCCACTTATGAAGCTATTACCGTAGGTCTCATGGTAAGACTTAAGCCCGAGACCATGATAACTTTTCATTTTGAGGTCCCCAGATGCCAAAAACACCATTCGTTCAAATTTTTATATATGTATATATATATATATGTGTCTGTAAGCACGATAACTCTCGTAAAAAAGGTCCGATCTTAATGAAATTTGGTACAAACGTGTAAAGTACCATTTATTTGAACGAGTTCGAAAACCAGACGAATCGCACCATCCAAAGGGGGGTTTTGGGGGGGTTTTGTACCCCAAAAATGGGTTTTTTGGGGTTTTCACATGCAAGTTTTATTAAAATCAAATTTTAATTTTCACCATTGAATTCAGCATAAAAAAACAAACAATTTGGTATCTTGATCATTGCTCTACGTCAATTGGTTACTGAGATATTGAAAGTGCTAAACACAGTACGTTGTCTAATGTTATTCTTATGGAGAAAAAGAAAAATTGTATATCTCGCTTATTTATGAACATAAACTGACGAAATTTGGTATATGGTTTCATCTGGTTGTGGTTTATTGTTGTCACAAAAAAACAATTTTTCGACTATGGTTCCCGTAGCTGCAAACCTAGGTACTCGGTCCCTATGTTATTCTTATGGAAAATAATTAAAATGTTATATATCGCTTATTTATGAATGTATATGGAAGAAACTTGGTATGTGACTTCACTTAGCTGAGTTCTAGTGATATTTGCATAAAAACCCATTATTTTTGTTCCTTGTTGCAGCAAACCTGCGTACTCATCCCCAATGTTAGTCTTATGGAGAGTAATTAATATTTTAAATATCGAATGTTTATGAATATATTTCCTATGAATCTTGTTAAGTGGAATCATGTTATAATTCATTGGAAATTCGCTGAGTTTGCAGGCTTGCTGCGACGGGGGTATTATTTTCACCTAAGTTTCTTAAATATCTAGGCCCACTTGAACATTTTTGTATATTGTTAGTTTATTGGTATATTTCTTTTTATCAGAGGTTATACATGGTCCTGACTAACTATGGTGAAATTTACATATCTGACTCCATCGTATTTATGAAAATATCTTACTGAAAACAATCAATTTTATCGATCTATATGATTACTCAAATACTATCGAAAATCATATACTTTCATAGAGTAAGAAACTTATTAAAAGCTTACCTTTCACAGTAAAAGATATTGTAATCAACAATAATACTAATAATAAATCAAATACAACATTAAAAAATATATAAATGTATTAAAACAAAACAAATATAAAGTTACAAATGAAACATGCATATTTGTTTTAACAAATTTAGGGAACATACTCTGAATGTATTCTAATTTTGAAAGTTTTTCTAGTTCAATTAAGATTTTAAAAGTTACCTGTAATGGCTGCGACATTTGAAACAGTTTAGAAAGTCAGAGGAAATGGAAAATAAAAACAAATATTATGTAAACATTCTTTAATATCCACATGATTACATAGCAATAATAAAACATGTGTCATCAATTATTATCAGATTAAATCGGCTGTAGTTTAATCGTAAATATCGCTCATATCGACATGATAAATCGATTGTAACAATCAATTTAACCGACGGAGTCGTTATCAAAGTTCTACCTTAATTATAAATGGTTTACTTTGAATAGTCAACAGTTAAAATATCTTTATTCATAATGGTATACAAGATACATGAATGGTTTTACGTTAATTACTAAAAAGCTAAACATAATAAACACATAACAAAATAACACAGTTACAGTGCGATTGATATTGAAAGAAAGTGACTGGCGGAGCGGCTGCACGGGCATCCAAGTTTGTACAAACATTCTATTTCATAAACTCGTGGAAACTTAAACACATGGTTAGAAATTTCCAATAGACTTTATATAGTCAGTTTAACAACACGCTTTTAGCATATATTTTAAATATTTGTTATCTTTATTCCGACGAGTTTATATTGATAGTTATATTTTTTAAACACAAATTACAAATTGCATGCGCAGCCGCTACACCAGTTACTTTCTTTCGATAGTTGCACTATATATAGTTTAACAAAAAATTTTAAAAATTGTTAGGCCTAATATGTTTAGAACGTGGTATTAAATTCGTACAAATTCCATTGTAAACAGCACTTAGTTTCTGTTTATTTATTTAAATTAAGTTTTTACATTTCTTTACGCTAGGTTTTGAAATACTTGTTTTTATATACAGGGTGCGTGGCTAAAGTCAGTTAACCGCTGCAGATTAGGTGAGCTACATTATTTATCTTATCTGGTACTGCACGTAGCATTAATCTATTTGCGAGTTGGCGAGTATTGTGTGCATTGTGTATTGAGTGGCCTGCTAGGTCATTAATCGATTAAAAGATAATGTGTTTTCTGTGAAACCTTGAAGTTTGGATCATTTGAGAGAATTAATAACGGATGATTTCAACCCCTTCTTTCCATCATAGTTGTGTAACGAAATATGTAAACCATTGATAAAAATGTACTATAAGTGTATGAAAAAGAAGGTGGCCACGTAGAGTAGTTTCTGTAACAGGTAAATTACAATTATACAGTAATGATAATTTAAGAAAATAAATGTGACATCTATATAGCATTTTCGGTCAACTAACTTTTGCCGCACTCTGTATAATTAGTGTCAGTTTTAGCCTATTTTATCTTCTCTCAATGGAAGGCTTAGGTTTGGTATGTTTACAGTAGATTCTAAATTTCCAAATCAAAATAACTGACAGGAGATGCCAACCTTCAAATGTGTCTTAGTAGGAGACACTATTACAAAAAGACCACATTTGTCAAACGACATCTTAGAATAGACGTACATCTCTTGTATTCTATGTAGAGGTCTTATCCGGTTCAACGTATGGGACATGCCTGATCAAGAGAAGTTTGGAGGTCTCAGGCATGTTTATTATATCCAGGGCCAGATTGCGCAATCATCTCGAATTATTATTACATCTTGGGTCACATACAAGAATTTTCCTAAATGGCATCGAGATTTAGTCAGAGTTTGAGAAAATATCTCAATTGTCCTCTGTGGAAACAAAGTTGACATCAAGGACAGAAAAGTCAAGACGAAAAGCATATTGGTTCACCGGAAAACGAACATTCAGTACTATCGTATCAGTGCCAAGAGCAACTCAAAATTCAAGATGCTGTTTTTTTTGTTAGCAAGGAAGCTGATTGGAGACTCAAACCTGGAGTTTGTTGCAATACCTGCTCTTGTGCACCCAGAAGTTGTGATACCCCAGTGGCAGACACAAATCGAAAAAGATCTCACGGAGGCACAAGACACACCTTTATTGGAGGATGATGAAGATAGCCACCGCCCCACCTTCCTTCTGAAGAAGGCCACACTGCCCTCTGCTAAAATTCTCAATTCATTTGGAATATTATTGTATAAAATATGTGCTACAGTGGAGTCTCACAAACTCGACACAATGTGGACTAAGACCCTGTCGAGTTTGTGGAATGTCGAGTTATCCAGAATTACATTGGGAGGGTAGGAAAACACATTATTTAGCTGTAAATTGTATACTGTATTAGATTTTACTTAAAACACATTATAGTATAAATGTATAATGATACTGTATTACAAACTTAAGAAAAATATAAAAATTAGATAAATACTTAAAAATTGAGAATTAATAACTAATTGTCCTTGTTTCCAAAATATATAGTCTTGTAATACATATACTGTATAGTAAATGAGGTATCGAGTTTCCCAGAGTGTCGAGTTATCGGGAGTCGAGTTTGTGAGACTCTACTGTAGTCCCAGTATTACCTTAAAACTGGTCCTTACCAGTTTCGAGGCTGACATTGGGTACAGCAAATGAAGTTGCCATTACATATGGTAAGGCTTTTTTTTGGCTGTCCATTATAACCCTTTCACCTTTATTTCCTTTCACCTTTGGTTCCTCCATTTGCAGAGGCTGGGAACGGAACGTCTGGGTTTGTGCCCTGAACTGAGAATGTGGTCCCTGGCTGTTGTACATGTATACCCTGTCAGTTGAGTTGGCCAGTTGGAGGGCAGAGCGGATCCGCCTGTTTGAGCCTGATCGCAGCTGTGACAGGATCACAGGAGTTGGCCCTCTGAAAGGACAATTTGGCTGCCTGACCCATTCCACCCTTTCATTTCCTGCATATCCTATCCTTCCAGTAACCTTTGCAACATTCCCGCTTGTGGAAGACGTGCTTAGCAGCTCTGCTGGGGTTTCCTAATCCAGCAATAACATAACAAATATGTGCTATTTAATTTTGGTGTGGAACCACCGCAGGAGTGCATGATCCTCTGATCTGAAAAAAAGGCAACTTAATACTTACTTACTTGATACTTGGCATTCTCCCACTAGTATCACACTGTGCTGTGGTCGTCATATGGGCTAGGCCTATTTTTTCTTGTTCTCAAAGAATTCCTCAATAGAGTAGTAAGGCCGCTTAAACAAATAATCCTTTAATTGGTTTATAAAATTGTCTAGATCTTCAACGCTCCTGATTTCTCCTGGAATGTTGTTATATGTTATATGAAAATAATGATATGTTGTTGACAAAAGAGTGTGTTCACAAAAAAAATTGCAATCCTGGCCGATTTTAACATTAACATTTTAGAAAAATCCAAATTTTCTGAAAGTTTCTTTGGAATTTTGGAACAAAATGGTTATAACCTTAACTGCTTTACTCCAACAAGAATAACAACCCATTCTAAAACTTGCATTGATAATGTTGCAACCAATATGTTATTTGGACCAGTAAATCTAAGAAACATACAGCATGACTTATCAGATCATAATTTTTTAGTTGCACCCCTACCTTTAAGTACTAATATAAATAAAAATATTACCATAACCAAAAGATGTTTTCCAGTACAAAAGAATGAACAATTTTTAGCAATTTTAAGTAGTGGGTTAAACAACTTTTTACTTAAAGAAAGCTTAAATGAAAGCTACAGTATTTTTTTGGGAATATTTATTCAATGTATGGATGAAATATTCCCACAAAAACAAATTAAAGTATCTCAAAATAGAAAATCAAACTGGATAACTCCTGAAATTAAGAACTTATCTCAAACCAAAAGACATTTGCATAACTTGGCAAAACACAGCCAAGATGAAAATTTGTTGGACTATGTAAAACAATTTAAAAAGAATTTTAAGTCAATTGTAAATAAAGCAAAGAAAAATGCTAATAAAAAATATATAACAAATTCAGAAAATAAAGCAAATGCAACTTGGCAAGTTGTAAAAAATGAATTAGGTTTAAGACAGGTAAGAATAGGTCAAAATTTGTTTGAAAAAATGAATCTATTGAAAATCTATCAAGGATTGCTAATTGCTTCAATGAGTACTTTTGTAACATAACCAACATTCTTAATGTACCTATGGTATCGTACAACAAAGTTAAATTCTAACAATAGTACCTTCTCTCTTCAAACCCTGAATTACGTTAGCACAAATGAAGTAAAAAGTTTAATCTCGGGTCTTAAAAATTCATGTTCGGTTGGATGGGATGAAATTCCTACTAAGTTACTTAAGTGTTGACGTTATAGCTCCTGTTAACTAATAAATAAGTCATTTATGAGTGGAATATTCCCAGACAAATTAAAATTATCTGAAATAAAACCAATTTACAAACATGGTCAGAAGACAGACATAGCTAATTATCACCCAATCTCTGTTCTTAGTAATATATCAACAATTTTTGAGAGGGCCATTCATAGTAGAATAAATAAATATTTAGAACAAAACGAACTGTTAAAATCCTCCCAGTATGGATTTAGGAAGCAAAAAAGTACACAGACAGCTCTAGTTGATTTTGTTAATGAAATTTCTGAAGCCTTGGATGGGTGTCACCATACTTCTGGTATATTTTGTGATCTATCCAAGGCATTTGATTGTGTTAATCATAGCCTTCTTTTAAATAAAATTAATTCATTTAGAATAAAAGGATCTGTGCTCAAATTACTCCATTCTTATCTTAGTGACCGAAAGTGTACAGTAGTTGCACATGATTATAAGAAATTTAAATCAAATTGGGTCAGTGTAACTTCTGGCGTTCCGCAGGGGTCCATCTTAGGCCCCTTACTTTTTATCATGTTTATAAATCACATAGAAATATCATCTAAATGATTTTTATATGCCGATGACACTACAGCATTGGTGAAGAATAGTAACTTTGATGACATGATCATAGCGGTTGAAAGAACTTAGGCCTACTCGGAATTAAGAACATGGTTTTCCAAAAATGGTCTGTTATTAAACAATTCAAAAAGCAATTTGGTCTACTTTAAGCCCTCAAAACATAACTTCCACTCATGGAAACAATCTGAAAGTATAAATCGTACAGAATCTCACAAATTTCTCGGAGTAATATTTGACCAAAATTTAAAATGGGAAAACATATCAGTTATTTAACTAACAAACTAAATAGTTTCCGCTATGCATTATATATTCTCATACAGTCAACATCCCTAGAAACTTGTAAAACTGTTTATTATTCTTACATTGAATCTGTCCTTAGATATGGTATTTTATTATGGGGATCACACAAAAAATCTGAAAAAATATTCATAGCCCAAAAGTTTATTATTAGAACCATATCAAAAAAAAAAAAACTAGCTGTAAATCACTTTTCAAAAAGTTACAGTTTTTAACATTACCAGGCTTATATATTTATGAACTAATCAAATTAATCACAGAACGTCCAGATTTATTAGAGGAGCACAGATTTAAGCACAATCATAACACAAGAAGAAATTCAAAATTTGTCTTTCCTCAACATAACTTAACTTTATTTGAAAAGAGTCCACTGTATATGGGAATAAAAGTTTTTAATAAACTTCCTAATTCCATAAATCAACTGAGCAAAAGAGTTTTTCTTAAAAAAGTTAAAGATATTTTAATTGACAAAGTTTATTATTCAGTTGAGGAATTTTTTGAAGACAGCAGCTGGGAAAGTTTGTTGTAGTATTAACATTTTAGTTAGTTAAGATTACATGTATAGTTTTATTTTGATATATTTAACAATGACACTGTCACCTGTTATATTTCTGTATTAATCAGAAAATTTGTTAACGTTTGTTGTGACAATAAAGATGACTTGACTTGACTTGACTATATATTCAGGCAAGGCCTCTTGTCTGAATTAAATAGGCAAACATGTTGTTTTACTTTCATTTAACGACAGTACATTGTGGTCAAACAATTCTTTAATTTAACCAGTCATCTCACCCACAGCCAAATGAGACTAAAGCCATGCAATCTGAGATCAGTGATGATTCACTCTTGGAGTAGGCGCCCAAAAACTTAATCTTCTTCACAGACAACATGACCATAAACTAACTTTTGAGAAAATTATTCCAGAGGTAGAACTTTGTATGGGTTGAGAATTCCCTTGGGATCCATGAGTTGTTTGATCTGCCGCATCGTGTCGATTGCTGCGTCAGTCTTGGAGTATCGCAGGAATTTTGTCTTCTTGAAGCCGATGCCGTGTTCGGCACTGATGCTGCCCCCTCGCTGGCTGATCCACTCAAAGACAAACGGCTCTATCTGGGCCAGCAGCTCCGTGGAGAACTGTGGCGCACAGATGTTCAGGTGCAGGTTGCCATCACCTACACAGAAGTTTTAATCATGCAAATTTGGTGAAATCACAAAGAATATTTTGTGATGTAGCTCAGTCTGACAGATATAATTTTTGAGAAATCTGATATGATTTTGAGTAGGTAACAGAACATAACTTATAAACTGGCATTGCAAATCCTACATGTACAAACCTCTCTTGCTCATAACAGATTTGGACATTTACACTGTTTTTATGAGTTTTGTAGCAATTGATGTAAAGAATTTAATTTAAAAAGGTATAATACTAGGTGTACGCTCATTCTTCCCGTAAGAGGATGAACGAAGACTGAATTTTTAAAGATATGTAGGCAGGTACTGGATTGGTAACACTCTTCTATTATCCGTTTTAACTCCACAACAGCAAGAACAGATAATTAATAAACTAAACATTTTACTAATGGAATGGTAACACCATTCCCTTATCCGTTTTAACTCCACAGCGGCAAGAACAGATAATTTAGGACTAACGTAAATAAAAAATACTACTGACTACTGGAGTGGTAACACCCTTCTCATATCCGTTTTAACACGACAGTACCTGGGGGGCCGAGCTTTGCTCGGGGGAAGGCCAGTCAGTCAGTTTAGATGACTTGGAGTAATATTTCATAACTTTCCCCTACTGATAATCAGATTTGTATAACTCATTTGCCTCTTTTCTACATTTTTAAGGTCCCTCCAGTTGTTATTTAAAGCTCAATGTCCCTTTGATTTATTTTACTACTCTATATATGTAATCTTCACTCAAATCTTTTAATCTCTGTTCTCAGGAAACCACATGTTAATAATCATAAAAACATGAGTATTACCATTGATTATACATCCTACGGAATCCTACCATGTATTCAAAATCAATGGTATTACTTTGACAGTTCCCTGGTTGATTATGAACAGCTGTTAAAATTCTTTTGTGTTGATTTAAAACTCCATAAGCCCAATGTTAATTTCTTTAACTTATCGTTTTAGTTTTTTTACATTATTTGATTTTTCCTGGGAATGAGGCCTGTCTAGAACTTATTTTTATCCCAAAAATTAGTTATTTTTAACATTTAAAGGAAATCGTTGGAGCCGTTTTTGAGATCAGTGTCGCAAGCAAGCAAGCAAACATACAATTAAACCTTACTCATATTAGAGTATGTGATACCTGGGGGCCAAGCTTTGCTCGGGGGAAGGCCAGTCAGTTTGTTTAGATGACTTGGAGCATATTTCACCACTTCCCCGTACTGATAATCAGATTTGTATAACTCATTTGCCTCTGTTCTCCTTTTTAATGTCACTCCAGTTGTTATTTATAGCTCAATATCCCTTTGATTTATTTTACTACTCTATATATGTAACCTTCTCTCAAATCTTTTAATCTCTGCTCTCAGGAAACCACATGTTAATAATCATAAACAACATGAGTTCCATGTGGTTCCATAAAATCAGATAATAAAACCTTTGAATGAAGATTACATGTAGAGTGGTCATATCCAGAATGACTCAAAGGTACATTATAATAACAACTGTTGTGACCTCAAAAATGCTCGTTAGTAGGGTACATGGTGAAAAACTACTCCAGGTCATAAACAAGATTGACCTTTCCCTAGCAAAGCTCAGCCCCAGGTAGTACTTAAACTATATGAGTATAACTTTGAGAGTTCACTGAAAGATTTTTAACAGCTGTTATGACTCTTTTGCTTTTATTTTAATCTCCAAAAGCCCTATGTGATTTTTTTAAATTTTCCATAGTGGCTTTTTACATTATTTGATATTTTTGAGGATGGGACATGTCTAGAACTTATTTTTAACTCAGATATCAGGTTTTACAACACAAGTAGTTGGAAGGACACATTAGTTATTTTCCGAGAAAATCGTTGGAGCCGTTTTTGAGATCAGAGTTGCAAGCAATCAACCAAGCAAGCAAGCATGCATACCTTACTCATATTATAGTGTAGGATAGGATTGAGTCAAAATAATTCAGCATTTGTATTGATTGACTATAACATATTTTTACTCTTAGGCACATAGAATGTACACGAGACAGGGACAATGATTCTGGATTCTAGCATGTTTGAAGTTCTGCATACAGTCGGCCAGGGCTGAATTTAGGGTCTGTACAGGCTCTGGTCTACACCCTAAATGCAAGTGCGGGCCCTTACCAGCCCGGCCAACTTTCCTGTTTGATTTATATAATATAACCTACGCGTATATCAGGCTCTACAGATGGCGTTGTGCAATTACTTAAATTTCAAATTGCCAAAATCCGTATTGCTGCCTAGTGTATATTAACGTTGTTATGGCCAGATATTATTAAGTGATTTTCATTATCTAAATACATAAAACAAAGTCGGGATTGCATGTTAGTTATTTAGTTTCATCAAACAGCTGTTATAAGGATGATATCTAAGCATACTTGAAAAGCATATAAACATATGTTTATTATAGAAATAATAAATCTATTTGAATAGCAACTCATTTTCAATACCGAAGCAAGCTCTATATAAAAATAGGCAAGTGAGCGTAGCTAACGAGCTCATCCTGGAGGCGAGTGAGTGATGCGAACGAGCTCATCTTGAAAAAGAACGAGAATCTTTGACATAAAACAAATTCAGTGACATTAGGACAGAATAATGACTGTCTGACCAGCTAGTAGTACTCAACCCGAACGCTGACCCGAACTCCCGAACGCTTACCCCAGGAGCATCTTTCCTCATAAATTTAACAAGGCAACTTTTAAAGCCAGTGAGGCGGAGCTCTAAGGTTGGGGTTAAAAAAACAACAATTTTTTGTATGATTGAAAATTTTCTAAAATTACTAAAAAAGGCGTAAATAATAACATAGAAAATTTTCCTGTGCGGTGGAGGTCTATGGTTGAGTAGAGCGGCGTATCAAACGTGGGGACATCTTTCAGGAGATGCTGCTTTAACAAAATAAATCCAACGAATCATACGTTAAAATTAAACGTTGGGAGTGATAGTAAAGGCAGAGCTCTGAGGTAAGAACAAAGAGGTATCCATAATATTTTGGTACTCAACAACGTAGTATATAGGTCTGGAGCAGTTTTGAGGAGCCGCTTTCGAAATCTTTGGATTTTTTATTTGGTGGTTTATATAAGGTTTCTAATAAAATATACCACTTGATTTTTTTAGAAAAATTTGGGTTCAGAAATTACAGGGCTTAAGAGATCCCAAACTTCAGTTTTTTACCTTTCTTAGTACCATAAACTTTAAATATTTTAGAAACACAGTGGCAAATTAGATTAAACTGATTGCGTTTATTTGGTCACAGGTCCTAGCTATGGCCATCAGGCCTGTTCACGCTTTTTTATGACTCGGCCAATGACTAATATATTTGTGGCACCGGATGGTTTTCGACGAGTTTTAAATATATCACCTGAGGAAAAAGTTGCCAATTATTATTAGACCTATTAATTTCCAGCTCCAAAATCAGGGGGTTAAACATACAGGAATATACTTGTTTTAAACCCATTTAATGTAAAAAAAGGTATTCAATATTTTATTTATATAACAGTATCTTATAAAATTCATACCTTAAATTTAAAAATGTTTACATCATTAAAATATGTTAGTTTGAATTTAAATACACAAGCTACTGAAATCGCAGCACGAGAGGTTTAAAAGCAAAATCCAACATCTACATTAATGACAATTTTTCAGGAGGGCAATCTGTCTACATCGTAATTAGTTGAACACTGTAGACGGTTGGGATTATGGAGTTTTGGACATCTTGATTGTTTATAAAAATCAATATTAACCACAGAAAATGCAAACAAATATAAACTGTAACCAGACTATTTTACTGACCGGTAGATTACAAAATTTTAATCCCATGTCATTAGGTGACAGTGAGGCTTATTTGGTACATTACATGTAATAAAGATAGCTTGCACGTATGACCGTTTAGTAAGTCTGCCATCAAGTAATTTGTTCACAATGTAAAGAAACTACTATATATAGGTCTACAACACGTTTTTTTATCAATCACAGTCAGTCGTGTTACAGAGTTATACTGTCCCAGTAATTCAAAAATTCCAAAACCTATTGTATTAATTTATCATCACTAGTCCAAACACTTAGCTTTTACATCCAAGTTTTCCAGTAAAAAATAAACTGATAATAAATCAAAATAGATACAAGCATTGTTTTAAACACGACAAAACCCATTAATTTACATAACACTCACATTTTAAACTATTTCGAAATAACAAAAATTGATGGAACAAAACATAACCAAATCCATAGTTGAAATATGTTTACATTTGAGTGATTTATAAACAAATATGCAGTGTTTCCACTCTACGGTAAAAATATGCCACGCACTGATACAAAAAATCCCACTTTATTTCAGACTCTCCCTTATAGTATCCCTCGTCATATCCCACACTTTCCCACTGATTTGTTAAACATTGCAACACAATTAATGTTAAATATTATATGATTATTGAATAATGTATTAGTAAAATATTTATACCGTTAGATAGAGCTTATTTAGATACTAATTACCTATAGGTATTTTACATTTTAGTACCTCAAAGGATTTTGAGCAATGCGACATAGGTTAAATGATATGGTGAATTAACTAAATTAAATAATTTATTTACGTGAGAGGTTCTAATATTTTTAATGGCAGTACTAAAGAGTATGAAGTAGGTACTAAACAATGGCAAATAGTTTGCTTGTTATTTCCAACATGGCTCGGCCAGCGAAATTGACATGATTCAGTGTTCGTTCTGCGACGTTTATAAAATCATAATAGGTGTGGATAGCGAGGTTAAAAAATGGGAAACCCTGCAACTGCCAGTACGGCGAGAAAATCCACTAGAAGTGCTACTGCTAAGGTGCTCTGGTCGTAAGTTGTAAGCAAACTAGCAGACGTAATGCCGATTTCAAAAAATCCCTCCTTATCCCACAATCCCATTTTATCCCACAAGCAGTCAAAATATCCCATGTAGGGGATAAAAATCCCTCAAGTGAAACACAGATAAATCCCAGCTGACATTTTAAAGACAACCATAGTCAATAGCTTACTACGAAAACCAATTCAACAACTGAATATCAAACATTCAAATTAGTTTTAATAATTATTATTAATCCAAAATAAAATACAAATGCTGTGTTAAAAAAACCCTTTGGTATCCCAAATGACTCCTTCAAAATTTCATTAAGAAATGTTTTACAGTTATTTAGTATTTCGATAACAAACCCACACACACACACACACCCACACACGGCCACTGAAACCTCTTCATCAATACAGTGATTCACTTCGTTCATCAATAATAGTTAACTAAGAATTGGCTGGCTCCCATTCCCCATATCATTTTATATCACTTGAATTTTTTATTTACTCAGTAATTATTGATCAAGATTAACTACAAATCTTCCAGTACCCCTTTTCCACAAAATCGTGAAGAAACCCTAACTCGCCCATTTCTCCATGTTGCCAACTCCTAAATCTATTATGGAGTTCATAGCGGCTTGATGCGAAGTGTAGGACTGCCAAACCACAGCTCCACCGAGGCAGGATGCCGGCTAACCCTGGCCTGCGCGTGCACACTGGGTTGGCAGAGATGGTCGAGGTTCTCTCGGCATGGTGTACCTTTGACTTAGTTTACTACATTGTGAGGAAGGGGGCAATAGGGGGACCTCCCAATTCAATGCCCATCCATACATTACTTGACACAGCTAATGTGTAATTATTGTGGATATGGCACTATTGATCTATTTTGAGCTAAGCTAACTTTTAATGTTTTGCGTGCCAAACTCGCTGCTGCACAATGATTATAATCATCTGGATACTGCAACTGCCTGCTAGATTAAATATTATTTTCTAATCGTACGTAAGAATCGGGAACCGAGCACCTATTGCGCTCGAAAGGAACCTGAAAATTGTCTAAAAAATGTTGTAACGTGTCCACTCTATAGTAATTTTCATTCAATGGCTCTGCTCACTGTTTTCAAGAGATCAGTTGTTGATAATTTATCATTGTGCAAGTGTTAATTTGCCAGTCCACTCGTTATTTATTCTCAAGTCCAATGTTAAAATATTTAATTTTTAAATGAGTCTAAAAATGATTGACCTTAACAACCACCTTAACGGTATCTTGGGCTAATTTTAGCGAATTTCCCCTATAGGGAAGAAGCTATTACCGTAGGTCTCATGGTAAGACTTAAGCCCGAGACCATGATAACTTTTTGTTTTGAGGTCCCCAGATGCCAAAAACACTATTCGTTCAAATTTATATATATGTATATATAAATATATATATGTGTGTGTGTGTGTGTGTGTCCGTTACCGCGATAACTTTTGAAAGAAGCGCTCGATTTTGTTGAAATTTGGCACAAATGTGGAGAGTAACATTTATGACTTTAAGTTCGAAAATCAGATCGATCGGTCTATGGGAAGGGGGTTTTATGGGGGTTTAAAATTTTCCAAAAATCAGTTTTTTGAACTTTTTACCCTAAAATTTTAAAAACACTAGATTTTGGTTATAGCCATTTTATAGAGCTTTAACCCTTTCAGTGCTAAGCTTCTGAAAGGAGTAGTTGAATCTGTGATATTTGGTTAATTTTTTAAATGTCTTGAACACCTGAACAGTCAAAATTAATAAAAATGTGCTTCCGCTGGACACTCAGTAAAGGATAGGTAAAAAGTAGCAAAACACCTGATCAGATGTGCAACTTACAAAGAATCCACCCATCCCGTCAGCTTGGACCCGAGCCGCTCACCGGTCTATCCTCCCCTTTAACTCTGCCACAGACAGGTGAACTCTCCAGAGTTGCACATAAAAACCACCAACTGTGACAAGATTCGAACCCTTGATCCAAGTGTTACCCCTGGCCGGGAAGGTAACGCCTTAGACCGCACAGCCACTGATCAGACTAGCAGCTGTAATGGACCAGGCGGTATTAAACCCTAGGCACTGGACGAGGTCGTTCAGTTCATGTCTACCAGGTTTCACTACATGTCAGACTCAGACTGCAGACTGAGCGACTAACGGTATAATCGCTTATGAAGCCGTAACAGTGTTTATTGATAACAGATTCAAAAGACGATATATCGGTCCATAGCACTGAAAGGGTTAAAAAAAAACTATTTAGTATTTTGAATTATTAAGCTAGGTTTAGTGGTTGTGGAGAAAAGTCAAAAAAATGTGTCCATAAAATTTCCCATGTTAATCTTATGGGAATACGGTTTTTAGATTTTCCTCAGATAATTTCACTAAAAACTCTACATTTCTTTCTACCAATCACTTTAGCTCTACAAAACAATCATTTTGGCGTTTTAATTGTTGTTTTACGTCCAACCGTTGCAGTGATATTCAAAGTGCTAAATACAGTACATTGTCCAATGTTATCCTTATGGAGAATGAATAAAATGTTATATTTTGATTATTTATGTATGTATATTGATGAAACTTGGTATGTGGCTTCAACTAGTTGTGGTATATTATACAAAAAAATGGTTTTTGTTGATTTATCCCGGTAGCAGCAAACCTGCTTACTTGGCCCCATGTTATTCATATGGAGAATAAGTAAAGTTTTATATCTCCCTTAGTTATGAACCTAAATTAATAAAACTTGGTATGTAGCTTCACCTGGTTGAGTTATATTGATAATTGCAAAAAAACACCCTAACTTATCTTCCTTGTTGCAGCAAACTTGCGTACTCAATTATAATGTTATTCTTATAGAGAATAAATCAAATGCTATATATCACTTATTAATGAAAGTATTTTTGTGAAACTTGGTAAGTGGCTCTAGGTAGTAGTGATACCCATATATATGCATTGGAAATTCGCTGAGTACACAGGTTTGCTGCGACGGGGGTATTTCTTCTTCTCCCCTACACGGGGACATTTTGATGGCACGGTTTTGATTCGGTTTTGTTGAGATTCTTTATACAAAGATTTGTCCTTTTATACTTTTAGATTTCATAAAGTAATCTCTCAGGTGTTTCTGCTTAACTTACTAATATTTGGTAGTTCATCACGTTCTCGTTTTTTTATACCTCTTTTACCCTTACCAATATTGAATCATCAGTTTATGGTTGTGGCTGAGAAAGTTAAGATCACGATTCCTTTTTAACTCGTTCAGTGCAGTGTGCCAGATTTCCGGCGGTTGCCTGACAAGGAAACAAATGCAATTATCATGAATATACACGATTAACACAGTGAATGCATTACTCTGTATATTCAGTGGTTAAATTAATTTTATATGCCAATAACCTTTTATCACCCAAGTGTTTTTATTTTGTCATTATATTCATAGAACTAATCTTTCTATGTAGTATAGAACCTGCTCACATAGTAGCACATTCATTAGAGAAGGACAAATACACTAAGTGAATTGATACTTAAGTAAATAAATGCAAACCAGCTTAGGGAATCCTATCATCATGAAGGTAAAAGAGTCCAGCAAATGAATGCTTGTGTCTTCTAGCAAGAATATTAATGAGGGTGATTTTTTTGTAGTGACACGACATTAGATTAGTTTAAATATTTAAATGAAATCCCATACCGAGATGCCCGAAACCAGTGACAGAGAAGACCTCAGTATCCCGTAGTCTGGTCCTCAGCTCGGGGACTATCTGGTAGTAGCAGTCGAGAGGCAGCGAGATGTCGTACATGTGAGCGTAACTCTCCGTGAACAGCGCCTCAGGGATACGCTCTCTTAACTGCCACAGTCTCTGCAAAAAGATTATTAACTCTTTATTGAAGAATTTAAAAAATACAGATATCATACATACAGTCAGTCATATTTTATGAGGTGAAGTAAACTATTTGATTTTGATTTGTGTATTCGTAATGGTTATCAAGTTTTGTAAAAATAAATTATAGCTGTGTATAACAAATGAAGGAGTTTCTTTCATTCTAGGATTAGCTATGCAAGGAGGTGACTTGATGGCCAGCCAGTTAGCAGAGGAGTGAGGGAAGTTACCCCTTTATAAGTGTAATTGTAGTATTTTGTTTTGGGGGGGGGAAATTATTATTTACTTTTATCGTGACTTTTTATACATCACAATAATATGTTCTCCAAACTATTGGTGGAGGGGCAACTGCTACCTCCCCTGTGCCACCTTCTGTTCGTTGACACAGCTAACAAGCTAACCGTAAGTTGAGCACATAGCTAGCGACCCTGCTCTGGGAATCGTACTTCTGGCTCCAGTACATTTATGCAAACTTAATTGGTTCAAGAAAATATCAAAACAAATCACAAAACGTTATGTGTCACAGTCTGTTTTATATTATTATACCAAATTTGAAGTAAATCAGTAAATGTTGAGTGATTAAAATGTATTGCCCTATGACTCTAGTGTAAACCTTTAAAAATTAATTATCTTTGTTTATGAATTATAATTCACACATTACAAATCAATGAGGTCTACTAGAAATCTAGCTATCTTTAGTTAATGTGGGGTTAAACTTTGTATATGATATAAAATATAGTCTGCAAACTAATGTCAATCAATATTGAATTTTAAATAAGCTAAGTAAAATACAATTAAAGTTAATTTACAAACTATTAAGATAGTATTAATGAAATAAATTCTGAATATAATAATGATTCTGCTTTAGAGTTACACTTATACTAACATTATCTTTGATGGTTCAGAAATGACCATCCCATAAGTGATACACTTATACTAACATTCATCTTTGATGGTTCAGAAGTGACCATCCCATCAGTTATACACTTATACTAACATTCATTTTTGATGGTTCAGAAGTGACCATCCCATCAGTGATACACTTATACTAACATTCATCTTTGATGGTTCAGAAGTGACCATCCCATCAGTGATACACTTATACTAACATTCATCTTTGATGGTTCAGAAGTAACCATCCCATCAGTGATAGTTCCTTCATTGAGAGCTTTTTCCAAGAAGTTTCCAAGTTTCTCTTCATCATGACTGTGACAGGAACCGGATACCTAGACACAGTTTGGAGACTATTTGATATTACAGAAAGTTTAATTAAATATTAAATCCTTAGATTTATGTACCGTAATTTAAAGGATTTACAAGCATTATTATATATACTTTTTGTAATTTTATAGAAAATTGAAAGCAGAGTTATTTAAATTGATAATGTAGCTGATTGACTATTAATTAAATAGTTGTTTGATTGATCAGCCGTTGGATACGAGTACCTTTAGTCCCAAGGTATCCCAAGGTGGTACTAGTCACCATTATTTATTTTTCTGTTGCCACTGCCTTAAATATAATCAATTTTCATACATAAAATTATGTAAAATTTCTGTATACATTTTGCATATACATTTTATTGTAACATATTTAGTTAGTAAGTTTTCATTAGTGAATTTCCTTTGGAAAGTGAACTATTAACATGACCCGCACGGTGAAACTTAAGCCTGGGACCACCATAGAAGTTCCTAACGTGACCCCCTGAACACCTTTTGGGGGGTCGTTCAAAATTTTATATATATAGACATATATATATAGTGTGTGTTTGCACTCTAGCGGTCGCATTTTTTGTCCAATTTACTTCAAATTTGGTAGGGCCATTCCTTTCTGTAATTAGTTGGACAAGTTCGTTGTGCAAAACAATCGGAAAACTCTAAATCCCTTTTTAGGGGGATTTCGAGTTTTTGGGCCCATAACGGGTCAGAAAAGCCCCAGATGTAAAATCAATGCATGCAAAAAGATGGTAATTAGAGAGGCGAAAGTTTTAAGACCCCTCTCGTCATTCTAGCATAAATATTTACCGAGTTATTAAAGAAAATGTGTATCGACTAAACACAGTACGTTGTCTTATGGGGGTTTTACACTAGAAAAGCCTGTTCTTCCTTTGTTAGAGTACTTTTATCATCCCCAGCAACCTCACGCCTACTTTCAAGCCAGTCTGGACCTTCTCCTGACCTAATAATGTGCGAAATTGTATTCCTAGCTTTGCAAGTAAATGAAACCAGGAGTATCAGAACAGCCAAAAAATCAGTGTTTTCAGATTTCAATGAAAATTGGACAAATGTATGTTTTTACACTTATTTTGAGTTTTAAAAAGTTTTTATGTGGAAATTCACTTCCCTCACGTCAGCGTGCTGCGTGCAAACTCGTTCTCTGATTGGGCCTGATGATGACCAGTGTGATTGTTGGAATCGATCGCCTTGTACCATCTTTTTTGGAAGTGTAAAAATACTTCGTAGTGTTGTGAGACGTGGTTTACTTTATCCTCTTAAGTTTTCAGTTACCTATTAATTGTTACTTTGAAATCTTTCAACTTCCGGCATTTTGAAATTAAATGATGTACAAAAACCAAATTGCAAGTAATTTAGATTGTACAAAAACCAAATTGCAAGTAATTTAGATTAATACTCATACTAAGTTTAATAATCCTATATATTAATACGCTAGGGTTTTTTTCTTTAGAGTCATACCTCGATAACGGTTGGATAGATTTTAACGTTTGAGCTGTCAAATTATAGGTATTTCTATGTAGATTTGCCATTGCGTCTCAGAATTTTAAGAAAGAGCATAACTTAAGTACAGTAAAGGGCTGAATTTTCGGAACAGTGGCACTATCCGATGGCAGAAGACTAAACTACGTGTTGATTGAAAGTACGTTGTTATCATCCGTATTAATATCAGATGTTTTTTTATGTTTGGTTACAACTGAAGTAACTTTTCTTTGGGTATAAACTTGCTCGGATTCGAGCAACAGGACAACTAGTTTTATATTAAACCGTTTTGAGGTTTCATGGTTCTTGTAAAGAAACTCATACAGACACTCTCAGACAGAAGACGTGGTACTGTTTATTTGTTTTGTCCGGGAAGTAAATAAGGTAAAGCTTGGTGCAGTAGTTCCTTTATTAGTAAATTTCCTTTGGAAAGTGAACTATTAGCATGACCCGCACGGTGAAACTTAAGCCGGGACCACCATAGAAGTTCCTAACGTGACCCCCTGAACACGTTTTGGGGGGTCGCTCAAAATTGTATATATACAGTATATATATATATATATATATATATACATTTATATATATATATATATACATTTATATATATATGTGTTTGCACTCTAGCGGTCGCATTTTTTGTCCGATTTACTTCAAATTTGATAGGGACATTCCTTTCTGCAATCAGTTTGACAAGTTCGTTGGGCAAAACAATCGGAAAACTCTAAACCCCTTTTTTGGGGATTAATCATTCAAATTTTGAGTTTTTGCGCCCAAAAAGGGTCAGAAAAACCCCGGATGCAAAATTAATGCATGTAAAAAGATGGGAATTAGTGAGGCAAAAGTTGTAAGCCCTCTCTCGTCATTCTAGTATAAATATTTACCGAGTAATTAAAGAAAATTTGTTTTGACTAAACACAGTACGTTGTCTAATGAGGGTTTTGCACTAGAAAAGCCTGTTATTCCTTTGTTAGAGTACTTTTATCATCCCCAGCAACCTCACGCCTACTTTCAAGCCTGCCTGGATCTTCTCCTAACATTATAATGCGCAAAATTGTATTCCCAGCTTTGCAGGTAAATGAAACCAGGAGCATCAGAACAACCAAAAAATCAATGTTTTCAGATTTCTATAAAAATTGGAATACATGTATGTTTTTATACAGATTTTGAGTTTTAAAAGTTGTTATGTGGACATTCACTTCCCTCACGTCAGCGTGCTGCGTGAGAACTCGTTTAGTTTGTATTTCCATTAGCAGTTTTCAGCCTGTCCCTCAGCCAATGGCACAATAAACAGGGATAGTTGCAAAAGGTCTAGGTGAACTATGTCTTATATAAAAACAAACTAAAAATCCAAATTATTAAATTCAAAATTCGGTTAAAAATATTTTAGTTTTAGAGGTTATTGAAAAAAATTGCGTAGATGTAATGTCATTTACCTCTAGTAGAATATAGAATTGGTGGTCAGCCAGGGGGCTGGGAACCCCCAACTTGGTGGTGACCAGACGAAGCGATTCAGAGTCTATCACCTCACAAGAAGACATGACCTCAGACAACAGACTTCGTGCTAGCCGAAAACACTGTAGAGCATGGTCAAAAGTTTTCATTCCTATAATAGGGATTTTTCATAAATTTGTTTTCAATAGTTCTTTTATAATAATTTATATAAAAACTTTAATACAAATTAATTTTTAGTTGACAAGGCTTGTCAGTATAAAATATACCATTGTCAAATCAAATCAATGGACATGCACAATGATTTCCAAAATGAGCTCCTAGTACAATATGGATAAGTTTTAAATGAACCACACATGTGTACTTTTTGGCCTTTTGGTGTATACCTTGTGGTGTTATTTGGCCAACATACCCACAAAAGGAGGCTGTGACAGTTAATTTTAAGGTTTCATTACATTTTGGACTAAATTTTAGATTCTGACATGCAACTATGCCTGAATTTGTATGTGTATCAGTTGTGAACATTTCCTAGTGCATAAGTTAATTTAATAAAATAAATGCAGCGAGTTTCAAGTCACATTTTACCCTTACTTCCTTAGCACAGCAAAGAGAGCATCAAGACTAGAAAATTATATTTATTAGCTGGATTTGTCATGGTAATTAAGGCTCTAATAACCATAATCGTTCTTGAATGCATTTAAATTTAAAACATATTAATTTATATTACAAACCTAAAAATGCCATAGACACAGACTGAGGTTTAGGAGGACACTGGATGGCCACCTCAGTGACGATGCCAAGGGTGCCTTCAGAGCCGATGAACAAGTGTTTGAGGTGATAACCCGTGTTGTCCTTCTTGAGAGTGTTCATGCAGTCCACTATCTGCCCGTCAGCTCTCACCTGGGAATGTGCCACACATTTAGCTGATCATATTCACAATATATACGAAGCTCCTGAACTCTCTAATAGCTGAAGCTAATCCTGTAGCTCTATAATAACGTGTCAAAATGATTTCACTCAAAACAGACAACTAGACAAATATTTCAGGGTGTCATAGTTAGACTCAGAATAAAGAATGACACCATAAGAGTAACTTACTCAATAATATCGAGGGATTAGCATAACACATACTTGGATTATTTGGATAAATGAACCTATACATTGACAGTTACCGCAACAAGTCCGAGCGTGTTGGCTTGCAGGCTGCCGTACCTCAGCAGTCTCAGGCCTCCCGCATTGGTAGCAATGTTGCCTCCGATGTGACAACTGCCCTTGGCTCCGAGGTCTAGAGGCATCATCAGTCCGTGCTCTGCCAACGCGTTGTCTAGCGTCTCCAACACGCAGCCTGCCTGACAGACTATACTACCTGTAAAATTTTGGAGGAACGTTGGAAATTGTAGGAAGCTCTGGAAGTTTTTGTTTGTATATTTTTATAGTAAAATTTAATTTTTAAAACAATTTATCAATGCTATTTTTATTAACTTGAATTTTTTTTTAATAACAAGTAATTTTTTAGATTTTCCTTATCTTATACAATTCATAAGTACTGAAATCTTACCTGGGATATCATTAATTTTTATTATCTTGTTCATAGAGGAGGAAGAAATTATGACTTCATCAAATATTGGTACACTACCACCTAATACACCTAAAACAAAAATAAGATAATTTTATTCACGCTTAATAAGGAAACTAATTTTAATCAAAAACAACAAAGGATCTGTAGAAAATGTGCATCAACACAGTAAACATTTATTTATAATCTTAAAATTGCAATACAGTACCGGGGGACCGAGCCATGCTCGGTGTTTGATTCTGCAGAAGAGGCATTGAATTAGTTTTATTTCAAATTCTCGTTCATTTTCATGAGCTCGTTCGCTTCGCTCACTCGCCTCCTAGATTAGCTTGTTTGCTACGCTCACTCGCTTCCTAGATTAGCTCGTTCACTTCGCCCACTCGCCTCCCGGATGAGCTCATTCGCTACGCTCACTCACCTATCAAAAAACATTTGAGTTGCCATTCAAGTAGTTTTTTATTTCCATTATGAGAGTTGCTATTCAAGTAGGTTTTTTATTTCCATAATGATAAACCGCTGTTTACAATATTTTAATTTATAGAAGCTGATTTAACCCATTGAGGTAGTAATTTTATTCTATTTGTAGTAGCCTATAACGGGAATTGATTGGTGCTGCACTCTAGTAGCAAAATATGTAACTAATGACCGCGGGCGTCTACGGTTCTATCCGCTAGGGGCGCGGACTGCCTGAAAACCCTTAATATCGCCACCAGGCCTTTGGTCGTGTTAGCTGAGTTGGCTACGTCGTGGAAACACCTTGGCCAGGTGGCGATACGATGTTCGTGGGTTCGATTCCCGCACACGACCAAAACTGACCAGTTGTGCAACTCTCAATGAGTTAACCGGTCTGTGGCAACGTTGGTGGGAGGGCCCAAGTAAAATAAACGGTGGCAGGCTTGCTTGGAAGTTGACGGGATCGGTTAATTCTTTGAGACTTGCACATGGTCAACACTGATTTTGCTCATTTTTACTTATGTCTACTGTGTGTGTGCCAATGCGACTCTCTAAACTGAAATAAAACAATATTTTAATTAAAATATGCCATTAATCCATTTAAAAACACCAATTTTATACTCCAATTCACACGTTAATAAAATTACAAGTAAGGAACGAGACCTGCTCGTATGTCTACGCCAATGGGTTAATGGTTTGTTTTTGTTATTCATTGTAACCGGTGTTATGATTTTAAACTCCATAAGCCCAATGTTAAAATTTTCAATTTTCAAATGAGTTGTTTAGAAAAATACGAGTTTTTCTGAGGTAGCAGTTTTCGCCAATCGATTTTTTAGACCCAAAAGCCCCTAATCCCAAACTTTTAGCAAAATCCTTCTGCTGGATCTCGAGATAAATTTTGCAGACATAGCTTGTATTAGAGTATAGGATTAATCCCTTATTCATGAAATTCTTTTAATAAACAAAACCTAACATTTGAATTATGTTATACTCATTAGGGTGTGTCCGCAATACAGGCAGAAAGCACTTCAGCCTCAATTCAATTTATCTTTATTCATTCGACCTGGGTTACATTTATTTAAAGGTGAATATCCTATTAACTAACATGTGAAAAAGAGAAAGTATCAATTAAGTATAACTACATTACAAATAACTAGTGGACCTGTTGCTCTAAATCGAGCAAAACAAACTTTTATTGTTCACTAGCTGGCCCGACAGACGTTGTCCTGTACTAATGTCATTGAATTTGTTTTATGTCAAATACTCGTTCATTTTCAAGATGAGCTCATTTGTTTCGCTCACTCGCCTATGGAAAAAAGAGTTTGAGTTGCCATTCAAGTAGTTTTTTATTTCCATAATGAGAGTTGCCATTCAAGTAGTTTTTTTTATTTCCATAATGAACATATCTTTATGCCTTTCAAGTATGTTTACAGCTGTTTGGTGTAACTAACTGAACTTATTTTATCAAATCAATGGGATGTAAGTTGTGGGACAGAGCCCTTCCGTCAGATTAAAAATTGTCTTGTATAAGAACCTTGTCCTGACATTAATGAACCCAACAAAAAAATAATTATTCAATTTGGTGCGCCCATTCTCAAGTGATGGCGTGACACGGGAATTAGGCATTCATTTTTATATAATTAAGATATCGGTTATCAGCTGTTCTTACTGTTTACCTGTATTTTATTGTATCATCACCTGTTTTAGAATGCAACTGAATTCAAACTACTCTTCATGTTATATTTATGGGAAAAAATTGAACTTTGAGGGTGTCCTGTGCCCTTCAGCAAAACAGTATTGGAAATTGAAAACCACTTTGCACAGCTACGAATCTGGGCCTTTTTTGATACCTTAATCATCAAAATTGGTTAAAATAACGAAGTTCACAAAAATCGGCTTAGCAAATTATAGATATAGAAGATTGTTTAGATCATAAGTTTTAAAACCCTTTACTTCCTATGGTTCCATATGGATAAAGGTTTTTTTATTATTTTTATTTACATCTTTGCCTGCAAAGTTGTGCATTTTAAAATCTATGAAATAGTTTTCTACACTAAATGAGATGGAAATTTTATTTTGTATAGTCTCTATTAATTTTATACAATTTTAGACTTATAAGTAAAATAATGTTTAGTGATGTATCGGCTATAGGGAAAGGTATTCTCATACTCATTAAAATGGCACTAGTAGGTGCCCGTCGAAAATTCAACGGATAAAATACTAAGTTTGGCCGACGGTACACTGTAGGAACAACCACAAACAATGAAATACATGACTTAAAATATCACAAATTATGAAAATGCACGTTTATATATACTAGGAGTACGCTCTTATATCGCGTATAAGGATTGAGTGATCGCGTAAAATACAAAAAAAATGTTTCAATTGACAATATACCTCATGGGCCCTCCATTATAACTGTAGCTTGACAATGACACACAAATCCAGAACATGACAAACAATGAGGCCTGAAATCTGTCAATCAGTCAGACAAAGTGCATATGAAGTAGTTACTCACCCCTCAGTCTCACTGGGGGCTGTATCATCTAGGCCCTCATAATAATATTAGCTGAAGATTTTGATAAAATATAATATGTTGGCGGCAATAAAGGTCCCCAATCAGTGAGAGCACGTGGTTTAAAAGTAGTTATACACTTTGGTTCCACTGGAGGACCCATCAGGATATTTATTTTATTGTAGCTTAATATTGCTGTAAAAATCTATAAGTATAAGTACAGAACTTGATGAACAATACGTTTTAAAAACAGTCAATTGGTTTTGAATGCCAAAATATTTTAAACTCTAATCGAGAGGTTTTAATGTAACACATTAACCTTACTGGGGGGAGGGGGGCTATGCCCCCCAGGCCTCCCATTGTTATTGTAGCTTGATACGGTTGTTCAAATACATAGGCAACCTATAAATGCAGAACTTAAAAAACAATAAGGCTTAAATCATTCCATTTTTTTTAAGAAGAATAAATTGCCTCATATTAATAAGAAAAGAAAAGTAGTATCTTATGTTAAATATAATCTAGGAAGAAATTAAAACTCTTTGACCCACTTCTTAGAATCCACGAGTCATTGTGTCAAGGTCCAAGATTTTGTATACATCTTAATATATAAATACCCCTGTAGCAGCAAACCTGCGTACTCAGCAAATTTCCAATGCATAAATATGCATATATATATATGTATCTTAATGCCACATAAAGCCACATATCAAGTTTCATCAATATACTTTCATAAATAAACAATGTATGACATTTTAATTATTCTCCATAAGAATAACATGGCGGCTGAGTGTGCAGGTTTGCTGAAGCAAGGAACTCTAAAAATGGGGTTTTACACAAATATCAATATAACTCAAGTAGGTAAATTGTTTTTTTTTGTGCAAAAAATAATGAACCACAACCAGATGAAGCCATATACCAAATTTCATCAGTTTATGTTCATAAGTAAGCGAGATATGCAATTTTTATTTTTTCCATAAGAATAATATTAGACAACGTACTATGTTTAGCACTTTCAATATCTCAGTAACCAATTGACGTAGAGCAATGATCAAAATACCAAATTGTCTGTTTTTTATGCTGAATTCAATGGTACAAATTATAATTTGATTTAAATAAAATGAGATGTGGAAACCCGAAAAAACCCATTTTTGGTGTACAAAACCCCCCGAAAACCCCCTTCGGATGGTGCGATTCATATGGTTTTCGAACTCGTTCAAATAAATGGTGCTTTACACATTTGTACTAAATTTCATTAAGATCAGACCTTTTTTACGAGAGTTATCGTGCTTACGGTCACTTATATATATAAATTTGAACGAATGGTGTTTTTGGCATCTGGGGACCTCAAAATGAAAAGTTATCATGGTCTCGGGCTTAAGGCTTACCATGAGACCTACGGTAATAGCTTCTTCCCTATAGGGGAAATTCGCTAAAAGACAAATTGTATATCTCCCTTATTTATGAACATAAACTGACACAATTTGGTATATGGCTTCATCTGGTTGTGGTTTATTGTTGATTCCACAAAAAACAATTTTTCACCAATGGTTCCTGTAGCAGCAAACCTAAGTACTTGGTCCCCATGTTATTATTATGGAAAATAATTCAAATGTTATATATCGCTTATTTATGAATGTATATGGATGAAACTTGGTATGTGGCTTCGCTAAGATGAATTCTATCGATATTTGCAAAAAACCCATTATTTTGTGTTCCTTGGTGCAGCAAATCTGCGTACTAATCCCCAATGTTATTTTTATGGATAATTGATGAACGAAGTGAATCACTGTATTGATGAAGAAGTTTCAGTGGCCGTGTGTGGGTGTGTGTGTGTGTGGGTGTGTTATCGAAATACTAAATAACTGTAAAACATTTCTTAATGAAATTTTGAAGGAGTCATTTGGGATACCAAAGGGATGTTTTAACACAGCATTTGTATTTTATTTTGGATTATTAATAATTATTAAAACTAATTTTAATGTTTGATATTCAGTAGTTGAATTGGTTTTCGTAGTAAGCTATTGACTATGGTTGTCTTAAAAATGTCAGCTGGGATTTGTCTGTGTTTCACTTGAGGGATTTTTATCCCCTATATGGGATATTTTGACTGCTTGTGGGATAAAATAGGATTGTGGGATAAAGTGGGATTTTTTTGAAATCGGCATTACGTCTGCTAGTTTGCTTACAACTTACGACCAGAGCACCTTAGCAGTAGCACTTCTAGTGGATTTTCTCGCCGTACTGGCAGTTGCGGGGTTTCCCATTTTTAACCTCGCTGTCCGCACCTATTATGATTTTATAAACGTCACAGAACGAAAACTGAATCATGTCAATTTCGCTGGCCGAGCCATGTTGGAATTAACAAGCAAACTATTTGCCATTATTTAGTACCTACTTCGTACTCTTTAGTACTACCATTAAAAATATTAGTACCTCTCACGTAAATAAATTATTTAATTTAGTTAATTCACCGTATCATTTAACCTATGTCGCATTGCTCAAAATCCTTTGAGGTACTAAAATGTAAAATACCTATAGGTAATTAGTAGATAATTAGTAGATATAAATAAGCTCTATCTAACGGTATAAATATTGTACTAATACATTATTCAATAATCATATAATATTTAACATTAATTGTGTTGCAATGTTTAACAAATCAGTGGGAAAGTGTGGGATATGACGAGGGATACTATAAGGGAGAGTCTGGGATAAAGTGGGATTTTTTGTATCAGTGCGTGGCATATTTTTACCGTAGAGTGGAAACACTGCATATTTGTTTATAAATTACTCAAATGTAAACATAACCAAAACTATGGATTTGGTTATGTTTTGTTCCATCATTTTTTTTTATTTCGAAATAGTTTAAAATGTGAGTGTTATGTAAATTAATAGTGTTTTGTCGTGTTTAAAACAATGCTTGTATCTATTTAGATTTATTATCAGTTTATTTTTTACTGGAAAACTTCGATGTAAAAGCTAAGTGTTTGGACTAGTGATGATAAATTAATACAATAGGTTTTGGAATTTTTGAATTACTGGGACAGTATAACTCCGTAACACGACTGACTGTGATTGATAATCAAGCGTGTTGTAGACCTATAGTAGTTTCTTTACATTGTGAACAAATTACTTGATGGCAGACTTACTAAACTATCATACGTGCAAACTATCTTTATTACATGTAATGTACCAAATAAGCCTCACTGTCACCTAATGACATGGGATTAAAGTTTTGTAATCTACCGGTCAGTAAAATAGTCTGGTTACAGTTTATATTTGTTTGCATTTTCTGTGGTTAATATTGATTTTCATAAACAATCAAGATGTCCAAAACTCCGTAATCCCAACCGTCTACATTGTTCAACTAATTACGATGTAGACAGATTGCCCTCCTGCAAAATTGCCATTAATGTAGATGTTGGATTTTGCTTTTAAATCTCTCGTGCTGCGATTTCAGTAGCTTGTGTATTTAAATTCAAACTAACATATATTAATGATGTAAACATTTTTTAATTTAAGGTATGAATTTTATAAGATACTGTTATATAAATAAATCATTGAATACCTTTTTTTACATGAAATGGGTTTAAAACAAGTATATTTCTGTATGTTTAACCCCCTGATTTTGGAGCTGGAAATTAATAGGTCTAATAATTATTGGCAACTTTTCTCTCAGGTTATATATTTAAAACTCGTCGAAAACCATCCGGTACCAAAAATATATTAGTCATTGGCCGAGTCTTAAAAAAGCGTGAACAGGAGCTAGGACATGTGACCAAATAAACGCAATCAGTTTAATCTAATTTGCTAGGTACACACAGTGGTTTTAAGAGGTTAATTGCTCCACCTCACCCTCCAGGGTTAGATGGAAACGTATTCCGCATATTCTCTATTCATTGTTGCTAGATTAGGAAACCCCAGCATAGCTGCTATAGGCACGTTTTCCATAAGCGGGAATTTTGCGCAGGTTACCAGAAGGTTAGGATATTGCAGGAAAGGAAAGGGTGGGATGGGACAGGCAGCCAAATTGGCCTTTCAGAGTACCAACTCCTGTGCCTTGTGACAGCTGTGATCAGGCTCAATGTGGACCCGCTCTGCCCTCCAACTGGCCAACTCAACGGATGGGGTATCCATGTACAACAGCCAGGGACCATACATTCTCAGGTTGGGGACCAACCCCTGAGTTTCCGCCCCGAGCCGCTGCAAGGGGAGGGACCAAAGGTGAAAGGGAAGTTTGTCATAATGGACATCCAAAAAACTTCATATGTAATGACAATTTCATTTGCTGTACCCAATGTCAGCATCCAAACTGGTATAGACCAGTTTTAAGGTTGTCCTGGGACGAATATTCTCTATTGGTCAATGCTAACACACCAAGTTTTAATAAAATTAATAAGTATACAAGAGATATATGTTTTTTATTTCTTATAAGAATAACATCGGACAATATACTTAGTTTACTGCTGAATGGAAATTGAAATATTCTCCACAACCATTAGCCGAATAGCCTACTAACGAAATACTAATTTAACCGTGTGTGGATTGGAGTACTAATTTTTCATCTTTTAGAGCTTTTTATGGCAATGAGATAAAACTGTTGAAACCTGCTAAAAATATTTAAAGTTTATGGTACTAAGAAAGGTAAAAAAACTGAAGTTTGGGATCTCTTAAGCCCTGTAATTTCTGAACCCAAATTTTTCTAAAAAATCAGGTGGTATATTTTATTAGAAACCTAATATAAACCACCAAATAAAAAATCCAAAGATTTCGAAAGCGGCTCCTCAAAACTGCTCCAGACCTATATACTACGTTGTTGGGTACTAAAATATTATGGATACCTCTTTGTTCTTCCCTCAGGGCTCTGCCTTTACTATCACTCCCAACTTTAAATTTTAACGTATGATTCGTTGGATTTATTTTGTTAAAGCAGCATCTCCTGAAAGATGTCCCCACGTTTGATACGCCGCCCTACTCAATCATAGACCTCCACCGCACAGGAAAATTTTCTTTGTTATTATTTACACCTTTTTTAGTAATTTTAGAAAATTTTCAATTATACAAAAAATTGTTATTTTCTTTTAACCCCGACCTTAGAGCTCCGCCTCGCTGGCTTTAAAAGTTGCCTTGTTAAATTTATGGAGGAAAGATGATCCTTGGGTAAGCGTTCGGGAGTTCGGGTTGAGTACTACTAGCTGGTCAGACAGACATTATTCTGCCCTAATGTCACTGAATTTGTTTTATGTCAAAGATTCTCGTTCTTTTTCAAGATGAGCTCGTTAGCTACGCTCACTTGCCTATGTTTATATAGAGCTTGCTTCGGTATTGAAAATGAGTTGCTATTCAAATAGATTTATTATGTCTATAATAAACATATGTTTATATGCTTTTCAAATATGTTTAGATATCATCCTTATAACAGCTGTTTGATGAAACTAAATAACTAACATACAATCCCGACTTTGTTTTATGTATTTAGATAATGAAAATCACTTAATAATATCTTGCCATGACAACGTTAATATACACTAGGTAGCAATACGGATTTTAGCAATTTGAAATTTAAGTAACTGCACAACGCCATCTGTAGACCCTAATATAAGCGTAGGTTATATTATATAAATCAAACAGGAAAGTTGGCCGGGCTGGTAAGGGCCCGCACTTGCATTTAGGGTGTAGACCAGAGCCTGTACAGACCTAAATTCAGCCCTGGCCGTCTATATGCAGAACTTCAAACATTCTAGAATCCAGAATCATTGTCCCTGTCTCGTGTACATTCTATGTGCCTAAGAGTAAAAATATGTTATAGTCAATCAACAATGCTGAATTATTTTGACTCAATCCTATCCTACACTATAATATGAGTAAGGTTAGCATGCTCGCTTGCTTGGTTGATTGCTTGCAACTCTTATCTCAAAAACGGCTCCAACGATTTTCTTAAAAAATAACTAATGTGTCCTTCCAAATACTTGTGTTGTAAAACCTGATATCTGTGTTAAAAATAAGTTCTAGACATGTCCCATCCCCCAAAACAATCAAATAATGTAAAAAGCCGCTATGGAAAATTGAAAAAATCACATTGGGCTTTTGGAGATTAAAATAAAAGCAAAAGAGTCATAACAGCTGTTCAAAATCTTTCAGCGAACTCTCAAAGTTATACTCATATAGTTTAAGTACTACCTGGGACTGAGCTTTGCTAGGGAAAGGTCAATCTTGTTTATGACTTGGAGTTGTTTTTCACCATGTACCCTACTAACGAGCATTTTTGAGGTCACAACAGTTGTTATTATAATGCACCTTTGAGTCATTCTGGATATGACCACTCTACATGTAATCTTCATTCAAAGGATTTATTATCTGATTTTATGGAACCACATGGAACTCATGTTGTTTATGATTATTAATTATCATGTGGTTTCCTGAGAGCAGAGATTAAAAGATTTGAGAGAAGATTACATACATGGAGTATTAAAATAAATCAAAGGGATATTGAGCTATAAATAACAACTGGAGTGACCTTAAAAATGTAGAAAAGAGGCAAATGAGTTATACAAATCTGATTATAAGTAGGGGGAAGTGGTGAAATAAGCTCCAAGTCATCTAAACAAACTGACTGGCCTTCCCCCGAGCAAAGTTCGGCCCCCAGGTATCATATACTCTAATATGAGAAAGGTTTGCTTGTATGTTTGCTTGCTTGCGACACTAATCTCAAAAACGGCTCCAACGATTTCCTTCAAATGTTCAAAATAACTAATTTCTGGGATAAAAATAAGTTCTAGACAGGTCTCATCCCCAGGAAAAATCAAATAATGTAAAAAATAAATAAAATGAAAAGTTAAAAAAATTAACATTGGGCTTATGGAGTTTTAAATCAACACAAAAGAATTTTATCAGCTGTTCATAATCAACCAGGGAACTGTCAAAGTAATACTCATGTTTTTTATGATTATTAACATGTGGTTTCCTGAGAACAGAGATTAAAAGATTTGAGTGAAGATTATATATATATAGAGTAGTAAAATAAATGAAAAGGACATTGAGCTATAAATAGCAACTGGAGGAACCTAAAAAATGTAGAAAAGAGGCAAATGAGTTACACAAATCTGATTATCAGTAGGGGAAAGTGATGAAATATTACTCCAAGTCATCTAAACTGACTGATTGGCCCTCCCCCGAGCAAAGTTGGGCCCCCAGGCACTGTCGTGTTAAAACGGATATGAGAAGGGTGTTACCATTCCAGTAGTCAGTAGTATTTTTTATTTACATTAGCCCTAAATTATCTGTTCTTGCCGTTGTGGAGTTAAAACGGATATGGGAATGGTGTTACCATTCCATTAGTAAAATGTTTGGTTTATTAATTATCTGTTCTTGCTGTTGTGGAGTTAAAACGGATAACAGAAGAGTGTTACCAATCCAGTACCTGCCTACATCTTTAAAAATTCAGTCTTCGTTCATCCTCTTACGGGAAGAATGAGCGTACACCTAGTAATTAATATTTTAAATATCGCTTGTTTGCTTGTTTGTGAATATATTTCTTATGAATCCTCTTAAGTCTTTTAATGTGATATGTTATATATTAATTTTAAATTCGCTGAGTATGCGGGTTTACTGCGACAAGGGTATTTAGTTTTACTGTAACGGGGGGAAAACGTTACGTAATAACTAACATTCAGACGGTAACATATTTTACAATCAACCTAATCATATATTCATTCTAATATCAAACAATTTCATTCGGTTTTTTATAAATTTCGCTTATGAAAGTTGATCCACAGAGTTCCTTGGGGCATTTGCCCCTTAAACAGATTTGTTTAAGGTCACTACAGTTATTATAGCTCAATGTTCCTTTGATTCATTTTGGACATGACATGACCACACTGTATGTTATCTTCATTCAGTGGTTTTAGTTACTGCTCTTTTAGGAAACCACATGTTACTGCTCTTTTAGGAAACCACATGTTATTCCTATCCCCATATAATCTAATATGAGTAAGGTTTGTTTGCTTGCTTGCTTGTATGCAACTGAGATGCCACTCTGATCTCAAAAACGACTACAACGATTTCCTTCAAAAGTTGTAATTCATTAATTTATGTGTTAAAAATAAGTTCTAGACAGGTCTAATCCCCAAAAAATTCAAATTATGTCAAACACCCCCGTCACAGCAAACCTGCATACTCAGGAATTTCCAATGAATATTTATGTCTTAAAAACACATAAGGCAGATCCAGGATTCAGAAGAAATATATCTACAAATAAGCGATGAATAAAATATTAATTATTCTCAATAAGAATAATGCTGGGGATGAGTATGCAGGTTTGCTGTAACAAGGAACACAATAATGGGTTTTTATGCAAATATCAATAGAACTCATCTAGGTGAAGTCACATACTAAGTTTCATCCACGTACATTCATAAATGAGCAATATATAACATTTTAATTAATCTCCATAAGAATAACATCTGGACCAAGTACCTTGTTTGCTGCCATGGGAACCACAGGTGAAGAAAGTTGATTGGCAAACAACAATACCCACAACCAGATGAAGCCATATACCAAGTTTCATCAGTTTATAAAAAGCGAGATATAAAATGTTCCTTTTCCTATATAAGAATAACATTAGACAACGTACTGTGTTTAGCACTTTCAATATCTCAGTAATCAATTGACGTAGGGCAATGATCAAAAGACCAAATAATGTGTTTTTTTAAGCTGAATCCAATGGTGCAAACTAAAATTTGTCTTTTAAAAAAATTAAATGTGCAAATTTCTAAAAACCCATTTTAGTGGTCCAAAACCCCCCAAAATACCCCTTCGGATAGATTGATCTGTCTGGTTTTCGAACTTAAGTCATAAAGTTTGCTTTAGACATGTATACCAAATTTCATCAAAATCTTACAATTCTTACGAGAGTTATCGTGCTCATTTGTCATTCATTCCTTTGTAATATATATATATATATATATATATATGTATACAGTAGAACCTCGCTAATTCGAATTTCAGGGGAAAGACAATATATTTTGAATCATGGGAAGTTTGAAATAAAGAGGGTTTGAATTATCGAGGTCATAATAAATAAAATTTGAATTATGGAGGTCCCTGTTTTAAGTGTAGAGAGATTGAATTATAGAGGTCAAAATAAAATTCAAACTATAGAGGTCCAAGTTTATTTTTTAAAAGCTAGACAGAATAGTGTAGTTCAAACACATCTCTTGGACAAAATACTCAACAGGCGTGTTTTTTGTCCTGAATTCGAATTACAGAGGCTAACGGTAACGCAGTTCGAATTGTAGAGGTTGACTTTGAATTTTGGAGGTAACAGTTTGAATTACGGCAACAAAATTGTAATTGTAGAGGCTCGAGTATATACAAATTCAAATTTTAGAGGCTGCATTAAGCGTAAAAATCACTTTGAATTATCTGTACATTATTTTTCAAATTTTAGAGGTTTTCTGAGGGGATCAGACAAACATTACTAATTATAGAGGTTTTTGAATTATCGAGGTTCGAATTAGCGAGGTTCTACTGTAGTTTTGAACGAATGGCGTTTTTGGGGTCCGGGGACCTCAAAAGGAAAAGTTAACTTAGTCCCGGGCCTAGTTCTTACCATGCCGACTACGGTAATAGCTTCTACCCTATAGGGGAAATTCGCTAAAAACAAATTTGAAAATTTAAAAAATAAAATTGGTTTTATGGAGTTTCAAATCAAAACAAAAGAATCATAACAGCTGTTTATGATAAATAAGTGAACTGTCAGAGTATATAGTGAACTCGCTTTGCTCGCTGGGGGCTCCGCCCCCCAGACCCCCGCTTGGGGTCGCTCCAGTTGTTATTATTGGTCAATGACCCTTCAAGTATTTTTTACATAGTACACTATTTAGATTCATTATGGTTAAATCCACTCTAGATGTTTTCATTGTTCAATAGTTCTATAATTTGTTTATACTCTACCATGTGAAAGTTGCTTTGACAGTTTACTGGATATTTGTTTACAGCTGTTACAATTTCTTTTGTTTTTATTTGAAACTCCATAAGCCCAATGTTAAAATATCCAATTTTCAAGATCAAAATTAGTGGTTTTAAAATTAAAAATTGTATATTTTGGCAATTTTACCGGGGGTTTCAAGGTACAAGCTACCTGCTTGCTAAATATCACGTTTCTAGTTCGTCTGGAAATGGTCTAGAATTCATATGTCTGGTGTGTTACACATGGGGCTGTATATATATTAGACTATTATTGTAGTTTAAGTATTAACATGTGATTATCTCAAAGCAGTGACTAAAATAAACTAAAATCATAAAATGAAGATTACATTAGAATGGCAATTTCATATCCAAAATTAATCAAAGGGACATTGAGCTATAATAACAACTGCAGTGACCTTAAATATCTCCAGAAAAGAGACAAATGAGCTAATAAAATCTACTCATAAGTTGCAGGATGTGATGAAATATTAAGTCATCTAAACAAACTGACAGACCTTCCCCGAGCAAAGCCCGGCCTTCGGGTACTACTTCAACAACAACAACATGAGTATTACTTTGAACATTAACTCACAGATTATAAACTGCTGTTATTTACTTGTTTAGATTTTAAACTCTATAAGCCCAATGTTAATTTTTTTAACTTTTAAAATTAGTTTTTTCTAATTACCGTATTTGATTTGTCCTAGGGATGAGACCTGTCTAGAACATATTTTAAAGTAGTTTGATGTGTTTTCAGAGAAGTACAAGTATTAATGAAATAGGCTATGATACAATGAAATGATCTTTTTTCCAGTTTTTAATTTGTTTATAGGATTGATTATACTGGTAGCCTATTTAAATTATAGACTTACTCATTTTACGTTAGTTATTTTTACATTTAAAAACAAGCTAGGGGGCCATACACATATATTACATAACACACTTAAGGGGTGGGAGGGGGTATGGTGTAGCGTTATGTAGGGGAGGGGTTACGTAACTCACACATATCAACCCTAAGAGCTGGCGCACTCCCGTATCTATTGATAATGTTATAAATCTTTTACAATTAAAAGCTAATCTAATTGATATCTTAATCAAGGTTACAGTTAGTTAGTTCCGTCATACTATTTTACTAACAGTAAAACTAAAAACGAGTTCGCACGCAGCACGCTGAGGTGAGGGATGTGAATTTCCATATAAAAAACTTTTAAAACTCAAAATCAGTGTAAACACAAACATTTATTCCAATTTTTATTGAAATCTGAAAATGTTGATTTTTTTGGCTGTTCTGATGCTCCTGGTTATATTTACCTGCAATGCTGGGAATACGATTTTGCACATTATAAGGTTAGGAGAGGATCCAGTCAGGCTTGAAAGTAGTGTGAGGTTGTTGGGGATGAGAAAAGTACACCAACAAATGAATAACAGGCTTTTCTAATGCAAAACCCCCTTAAGACAACGTACTGTGTTTAGTCGATACACATTTACTTTAATAACTCCGTAAATATTTATGCTAGAATGACGAGAGAGGGCTTAAAACTTTCGCCTCATTAATTCCCATCTTTTTACATGCATTAAATTTATATCCGGGGCTTTTCTGACCCTTTCTGGGCCCAAAAACTCAAAATTCAAAAGATTAATCGCCAAAAAAGGGGTTTAGAGTTTTCCGATTGTTTTGCCCAATGAACTTGTCCAACTAATTATAAAAAGAAACGTCCCTACCAAATTTGAAGTAAATCGGACAAAAAATGTGACCGCTAGAGTGCAAACATATATATATATAAAATTTTGAACGACCCCCCAAAACGTGTTCAGGGGGTCATGTTAGGAACTTCTATGGTGGTCCCGGGCTTAAGTTTCACCGTGCGGGTCATGCTAATAGTTCACTTTCCATAGGAAATTCACTAATAAATACATAACGTATTTTGAGTAAGTTTGCTTTAAACCTATGTTTTTTGTTGTTTTAGAGCGTAAAATCATGACTTGATACAGTACTGCGCAGTGCTACCCACATCTTTAGTTTTTTAAGTTGTTTTGTGTAAGCCACAACACAAATCACTGCCTGCGGCAATGGTTTTTTATTAAAATGGAAACTACAGCAAGGCTATCATTGACAATTAAAATTCAAGATCTTTTAAGAGGGGGTACCAGTTAATCCATGTATATTTCTAAACCCATAAGAGCAATGATTCTTTCAAGTTCCATCCAGCCTCAATGGGTGGTCGGATGTTGTTGATTTATAGCCTTTTTCAGGAGGAAAAAAATAACAAAGCGATTTCAGTGAGCAAAGTTTCAAATTTATTTTTTATTTCTATTTTTCTATTGAATTTTAATGCAAATCGAAAATGTTGTCACTGAAATTGCTAGATAACCACCAGCACAACATTTCTTCTAAATTTTAAAAATATATATTCACAAATAACACAGGACGGATTTTGAAAGTATTGGCCTTATGGGGGAAGCAGTTAGAAATGCAAAAAGTTTAGAGACTTTTCCATTCTAAAAACGCCACATGCATGACCCAGAGGGGAGCGCAGAATTGGACACGTCAGAAAGTGTTGCAGCGACGACTCCAAGCAGTCCTAAAGATTTGGTGGAGTGGTACATTAATGGAGTTCATACCCCTGCCGCCACCATTACTGTACTATTAGACCACACCCTTTGACTAAGGTTGCTCCCTCCCCATCAGTGATGCCAACAGACATATAACAAAAATGTCGTATACTCATAAAATATGACCATTTTAAACCATAACCTTGCCATTCTTTGGACGCTTTGAACATAATTTTACGTTCTTACGTAACTAATTAAGTAATTCAAAGAGTACATTTAAATTTTTTTAATGACCTTGTAAACTGAAAAGCATTGATTGAATAAAAGTTGAACATAACTTATTGAATTATAAATGAAAAGTAAACAATAACAGTTTTATGCAGGACTAAAAACTTATGTAGCGCGCTGCGGCGGTTGGGTTACATTAGGTTACTCTAATTTTACGTCCATAACACATAATTTCTAAGGGACCCATAATTTTAAACTGTATGCTGGAAGTTAGCGGACCTGCTGTTAATATGTGCAGAGTGAGAACAAGAGAGTGGCTCGCTGGTTTAGTACTCTCAGCTGCAGGGTGGGAGGCTGTGACAATTCTCCTGCCAAACATTTCTACTGCGCGTAGTCGTCGCTGCGACAGTTTTTGACTGAGGACTTTCCATTGTCTCACCTAGAGCATGACTTCCATTGTATTACATGTACTATAAGTGATAGCACCTAGTTAATTACACTTGAAAAGAGGAATGAAGTCCAGCGAGAAATGTAGGCCTAAATGAAAAATCTACTTACAGGCTTAAAGTGCTCAACTGAATCGTTTTTATGTGAGATTTAATATTTAAGAATACATTTTTAACAAATTTGGTGTGCAATACAGTCACATATCACGATAGGCTATGGCAATATGATGTGTATCGCGTCACTTATACTGTATCATTTTAGATGCACCGTATAATTTGAATTTAACTTATATCCTGATATAAGGGACTTAAAAGACCCTTTATTTGAAGCGGCAAAGATAGCCTGGCTATAGTTTTCATTATAAAAAAGCCTGAATTACTTTCTTTGAAAACTTTGTAAAAAAAACTTTTTTTGATTAAAAGTCCAATACAGGTAAAGATCTTTAAGTTAAGAGTAGAATTTGTACAGTACAATATGCATACACCACCCATTCGGTGTTGATATGTCGATCCTTAAACTTTTATGAATATAAAAATTCAACTATATTATTATATTGTTAATAATATGATATATTTGGTATTAAAAATTTGGTTTATTATACAATACAAACAACTCCGAGATATGATAACGTTTGCAAGTACAACTTTTTTGGCTTGTCTACGGCAGTGGCATTTTGTATTTAACGTTGTTAGAAGACAACGGTGTAAACCCCTCAAAGTCTTGTGGGCAACATGGGAATCAAACCAGCGACTTCTTGTACCAAAGTCCAAGACGTTAACCGTTAGGCTAGCAAGGCACCCACCACCCTCACTTCGTTAATAAAATTTTACGTGAGTTTCAAAGAGTTATTGTTCTAAAAACCAACAAATAACAATAAGGAAATCATAATGAGAATGATTTTAATAGTTTTTACCGTGGTAATACATGACAGACTCCTGGTGTCTTCCACCGACGCTGATACAAATAGAAGTACCAAACGCACGATTTAATACGAGCAACAACAACTACTGTACGAAGCGATTAGTTACTAAGCTTATTGCAGCTGCATTGCCGATCAAATATTGAGTTAAGGAGCAGAATGTGTCATCATAAAACAGCTTTTATAGCCTCAAAGTCATTCCATGCATAGCCTCATCAGGTAATATCAGAACAATGTAAGGTAAAGAGTTGGGCTTCAATAATGAATACCACCTTATTTCCAACTGTAATATTTTGGTATATGGCCAAACAACTATTCCTAATCAAACCTACCTAACCTAACCAAACAGCCAAAGTACGCTGCCAGTGACTTCATGTTATTGAATCAAAAAGAACTAAGTAAACAGTAAGCTGAAAAATAAAGGTTATTAGAACTGTTGGATCCTGTCGCCGCTTAGTTGCGGCCGAGTCATATGTACAGCGACGGCTCTTTTCCAAAGTCTTAAAGCAGCGTGCAAGCATTTTTATTTGGTATTTGCCAGGTCACATGCCTTCAACATAAATTATGATTGAATGTACCAGGATGCGCAGCAGAATACCTTCCATGAGGTATATTTAGTTTTGTGTTTAATTCTTGACAGTCACGTTATAGTACGGTACCTATTTTCTCAGCTGTTGTTTGTAAATTTCTTTAAAAATAGCCTTCTGCAACTGTTTGTATGTTTATTTTAATAACACGCCAAGTAGAAAAAACTAAGAAGGCTTACAATTTAGCTTGTAGGGCCTAAGTCTGATATTGTGTAAAATAATTAATTAATTAAACTTAATGTACATACAAATCTTGACTACCTAATAATTAATGCAATAGGCCGAGCAGCTTAAAACCCAGGCCTCTGGAGGGACCGTAAGAAGCCAAACTCAGTAGGATCCAATAGTTTAAGCCTAACATACGATGTTTTTTTTTATTATGTGCTCGAGTTGGGTAAGGTTTATAAGACAATGTGGTCTGGTGGATTTATTTTAGTATGTTTGGCCATTCCAAGTACAGTTTCACTCGGCAAACTTAAGTTTATCACAAAAAGCAAGTGGACATTAGTGACATGTTGTAACTCCCAAACATAAATATAAGCTAGGCCTATTATAAAATTCCCCCCTTATAGACTACCAATGTTGCACTTCCACAGACGCCCAGTGGAACAATCGAATGAAAATAATCTAAATACGTTAATGTTTTGATATTTTTATATAAATATATCGGATCAAATTGATACCCCTGACTTAATATAATCGTAAGAATAGATTTTTTTTATCATATATCCCGGTAATTTAAATTTTATTTACATCATATTTTGTTTGGAAAATGGCACATAATTAAAATCAGGCCTACATAATTACTTAACCATGGTATTCTTTGTGGGAGTGTTTTAAACAATGAAGAAAATACTGTAGAGTTTTGAAAATCGTAGTTTAATTACAAAATCAATTAAATGTAGGATTTGTAACGACGATATTAGGTTGAAAATCAAGGAAGAAAATAAAATTTTGTTTCGATGTTGTAAAACGGTAAATAAATATAACGTTTCAGTTAGTGCTTTGTAAAATACTTTTTTTTAAGAGCAAAGTTTGGATTAACAAACGTATTAACAATCTCATGTACTGCTTTAGTGTTACCACAACGTTATTGATTATGATTTTTTATTGAGAGAAACAAGTCATGGAGGCGGAGGCATTAAAACCAGCACTGAGACGTGTGATAAATTTACTTGTATTTAAGTTATTGCGAAATGTTAATAATAAATTAAAGTAGTTATTATTTGTACATACATCAATATTTTACATTGATTATTTTCATTCGATTGTTCCACCAGGCGTCTGCGGAAGTGCAACCACTACCAAGGCCTATTTATGGTTAAAATAAATAAATTAACATCAAGGCTAAAAGTAAAATATGATGTAAAACTGTTCAATTAGGGATGGTTGGCAAACAACAATAGCATTGGTCTAGGCCTACCTAAATTATATTAGGGTTAAACTTAAATAGTCAAAGGATACTGTCTTCATATTATTGCCATTAAAACGTTGTGGACAGTATTTCAAGTTTATTAATAACATAAAAAGTTAGTATATACTCACATCTTATCTTATAATCATCTTATGATATGGATTAAACTTAAGGCTAATATACAAAACCTGAAGTATTATTCACACAAACTATCACACAAATTATAGCTTATGACACTGTACCCAAACTATCTGGAAAAAAACACAAATAAAAAGATGTACGGTATGGTTGTTTTTTTAGTAGTGCGGTATAATGTTGGCATTCTCGCCGATGACACTTTTAACGCATTAAATCCAACTTAAACCACAGTCGTGTTTACATTATAGGTGCATGGAACTCGAAAGGAAACTAACTTACAGAAGGGCCATTTTGATTACCGGTATTGCTACAACATTAATGAAATTATTATTATTGTTGAACTCAAAAGAACGCCACGTTTCGAATTCCTAACAGAAAGGTGAAGGTAGGTAGAGTCTGAGTCATTATAACAAATTAATTAAATAAACTGTTCATTCGTAACGTAACATATCTAACCTAAAAACAAACTTCAACCAACAAAATGACAGCGACAGCAGCTGAGCTGATGTATATTTTGACAGTTCAACAACACGGTACTACAAAGCTCAAAATATGTACTGAAATGATGTTCAATGAAAAAACTGATAATTATTAAAATGTAATAATAAATCGCCAATTATAGTTTATTTAAAGCATTAAACCGTAAAAACGTTATCCTAAAAATTTCATGACAATCCATCAAACCGTTAAAATGTAGATAGCGTCACACTACTTCGAATTCCAAACTGAGTATAAGGATTTCGTTTCACTCAATCCAATTAAATAAACTGTTCATTCGTAACGTAACATATCTAACCTAAAAACAAACTTCAACCAACAAAATGACAGCGACAGCAGCTGAGCTGATGTATATTTTGACAGTTCAACAATACGGTACTACAAAGCTCAAAATATGTACTGAAATAATGTTCAATGAAAAAACTGATAATTATTAAAATGTAATAATAAATCGCCAATTATAGTTTATTTAAAGCATTAAATCGTAAAAACGTTATCCTAAAAATTTCATGACAATCCATCAAACCGTTAAAATGTAGATAGCGTCACACTACTTCGAATTCCAAACTGAGTATAAGGATTTCGTTTCACTCCAATCCAATAAAGTTGTGAGACCCCTCAAAACGTGTTTAGGGGGTTACGTTAGGAACTTCTATGGTGGTCCCAGGCTTAAGTTTCACCGAGTGGGCCATGCTAATAGTTCACTTTTTCGTAGGAAATTCACTAATAAATCAAAAGCTTGATGAGCTGATCAGCAGTCTAATGAAAATCACAGAGTTGGGATTATAATCAGCTGTTTGTTATAAACAAAACAAATCCCACCAAAATGGTTTGTAGACACTTACATTTTGCATCATTCAACAAACTTAAAAGGAGAAAATTATACATCTAACAATTTTGGGGAGTATCGGAATGTTTTAGCTTCAAATTGGTATAAATTCCATGACCACACGCTACCTGGTTTTCTCAAGCTAAGGCTGAGTTCCTTCGAAAATTTTCCTATGTGAATAACATTGGGAAATTTGAGGACTTTATACTTTATTTCAGTAAACAAAAGGGAGAAACTTATAAATCTGACAATTTTGGAGGTATCGGGTTGTTTATGCTTCAAATTGGTACATATGTATATGGTTCAATATGTATATTATGTAGTATTCTCAAAATAAGGCCGATTTCCTTCCCAATTCTCCCATTTTTAAATAACATGTGGTAATTTTTTAAATGCTAATATTTTATGAACTAAAGCGGTATTTTTGAGATTTACATTTCTCTGTTAATCTGCAATGTAAAAGCTTTAAAATGACACATCGATTGTCCAAATCGGTTGAAAAATAACGACGTAGTGGGCCGAAGACGAAATTCCTTAGCTAATTAATTTAGAAGATAAAACTAATACACAAATAAACATAATAGAAACATTTAATAAACTAGAATATCAAGTTAAATAGTTGCAATATGAAAGATATAAATATTACAGACAGTAACATATACACATGAATACAATTGGTAACAATGTTTGAGTATAATTGTACAGTATAACAATTTGTGTATTTTTTATGGCGTTGACGTTCAAACTATAAATTTTGCATGTTGCAATTAATTTTAAATTGTTCAGTAAAATATAAATTATATTATATAGAAATAAATTACACTACCTGTATTACCACCCTGTGGAACCACTGCCAGGTTTTCATCATTGCAGAATTTTAAAATTGCCGCAACTTCCTCTGTAGTCTCAGGTTTTAAAACTACTTTCCCATTGCCTGAAGGAAAAACATTAAGATTAATCATACTAAGAGATGTCATATTTTACCTAAATATGCATCAAATGCTTACTTATATAAATATAAAATCTTAAGATAAAAAACAAAAAAACATTTTAAATATTGTTGAATTTGTTTCATAATAATATTTTGATTTCTAATTGGTATATATTAAAATTAAAATCTGCATCAAAGATTTATGTACGGAGATTCAAAGTAAACTGTGTATATGACCCAAGATTGCAATTTTTTTCAATTGGCTATTGTTATTAGTAAAGAAATAGTCCCTAGCCTGTAATAAAGCTACATAAGATATCATTATGTAATAATCATTCGCCCAAGCCTTCCTTAAAAATGCAAAGCTCAGAAATTATAAAATTGATCAGTAAATTAAATCCAATTTGTTATTCTCACATTAGTTCTTAAACTTAGCGTATCAACGAAACAAAATAGAATTTTTCTATTTTTATTCAGCCGTTCACTAAAAACACTAGCAATAATTTTATCATGGTTTTCTATTCGTGACAGTTACCCCTGAAAGTTTTGAACCAGTCGACATTATGACATTCCAGTTCAGACGGGTCAGTGAGCACGCGCCCTGGCCGCAGGGTCTGGCGGAAGTGGCGCAGGTGGAAGTCACGAAGTTCTGCGTACGCGCCTCTCTTGACTGCGTACAAGTCTGCGGTGAGGGGCACTGCTGCGGAGTGTTGCAGAGTTGAGGCGCTGAAGCTTCTAATACAGAGAATGACGATACTCCTGGACAGTGGCATTCTAGCAGAACAGAATAAAGTTACAAAAGAGTTCACCATTATTTTCAGCCTATATCTGGGGAACAGAAATTACTTTAAATGTATACATCTTTTAGGGAAATGTTTACTAGTTTCTCTATGTGCATTTATACACACAGGTCACAGTTATTAGTAGTTTATAGTCTGATTGTTAGCCACACGATTACACGATTGATCGAAGACCTTATTGCGTCTATTAGAATGAATCAAAGGTCTTTCATAGCCTTATTTAACCTATCGTCAAATTTTTATTATATTTATACAGTTTCTAAAAGTGTCAGCTTGATAGCTTGTTGGCTTTCTATTTGCTTGTTTCTGAAGCCCCGTTTCCATTAAAACAGTATCTGCTCAAAACATGTTTTTGAGTTAAACTTAAAACAATGTTCAAGTAAAATATTGAATGGAAACACTCATAAACTGTTTTGAACTTTGTTGGCCAACAAAATGTGTTTTGAGCCGATGCAGCTGACAAAGTTTTGAGGAGAGCTCAAAACATAATGGAAACCAGGGCCGTATTTAGGATCGTTGTGACCCTCAGCGGCTCACTCCAGTGAGGTCCCTCTATTATTTGTTTTTATGAACATAAACTGATGAAACTTGGTATATGGCTTCAACTGGTTGTGGTTTATTGATTTTTGCACAACAAACAAATTTTTCACCAATGGTTCCCGTAGCAGCAAACCTAGGTACTCGGTCCCCATGGCCCCATGTTATTCTTACGGAGAATAATTAAAATTGTATATATCGCTTATTTATGAATGTATACGGATGAAACTTGGTGTGTGACTTCAATTACAAAAGCTCTATTGATATTTGCTTAAAAACCCATTATGTTGTGTTTCTTGTTGCAGCAAACCTGCTTACCATCCCCCATGTTATTCTTATGGAAAATAATCAAAATAGTATGTATCGCTAATTTATGAATATATACATACTGATGAAACTTGGTATGTTGCTTCACGTAGTTGAGTTATAATGATATTTACATAATAACCCATATTTTGATGGCAGCATACCTGCTTACTCAGCCCTCATGTTATTCTTATGGAGAATAATTAAAATGGTATATATCGCTTATTTATGAATGAATATTGATGAAACTGGGTATGCGGCTTCACCTAATTTAATTCTATTTATATTTGCATAAACACCAATTGTTTGTGTTCCTTGTTTCAGCAAACCTATGTACTCATCCCCAATGTTATTGTTATGAAGAATAATTCAAATTGTACATACTGTATTGATTACTTGTGAATATATTTTAATGAAACTTGGTATATGGCTTTATGTGGTATTAAGACATATATGATGCATTGGAAATTTGCTGAGGATGCAGGTTTGCTGCGATAGGGGTTTTTTTTTTTTTTTTCATTCCTTATGCTGCTTGGGACGTATTGCATGAATTTTATTCCAATGTAGGAAGGGCTTTCCTCAAATTTTTCTTTTTTATGTTTTTTAATTCAGGTTTCAGGTTTGAGAAAGAAAAAAATGAAAGTTTTTAAATTATGAAATTTGTTTGTTTCTGGTATTGTAGTTATGGATTTCTTTTTGTCTTTGTATTTTATAATCACTACTTTTTATGCACAAAATTGTTTTACAGAATGTAAAGGCCACACGCCAAACAATTGGTAACAAAACCAATCAAACATTTAAAAGTGCTGTGCTTAGTGCTGTGAAGGGAAAACTAAACTGGCTAAAAAAATCATAAATACAATCTCCTGGTGGCACTCAAAAATGGGAAACACAAAAATAGAGCAAGAGGAATCAGAAGAAATAACAGCTTATTTTAAGAAATCATACACTCCACAGAAGTTCAACACTGATAAACAAAAAGAAAGTCCCAAGTCAAGAACAACTGGAAAGCTCAATATTGAGGTAATTAATATGAGTATGACAACAGCTATAAAGATGTTTGAAAAGGACAAGTCTACAGCATTTGTGCATTGCATATCTTCAGATTTCGGTGAACCCAGGCAGATGAGTGCTGGGGTAGCTGTGACATTTAAAAACCATGATGAAAAAACCTTTAGCCTCCCAGTGTATTGGTACCCATCTTGCTTGTCAGGAGATCGAGGATAGAGCTACGGTATATAGTTTACTAACCAAGTCTCACTTCAGTGGGAAACCTAAAGATCGGGACTATGACTGCGCATTTCAACAGCTTGAAGAAGATTTTCAAAGTGAAAAATTAAAACAATCGGTTTGTCCTACACTCGGCTGCGTGCGTGACAAAATACATCTTCAACATCTTATTTCTGATTTAATCAGCTTCCAGATATCAACAAGGTCATTAGTTAAAATTATAACTTATGATGAGAGATCCTCAAGAATTTTAAGAAATGGACTTACCTTTGATGACTTTTTGAAACAAATGTGTAACTTAATTGAGGTGGAGACTTCCACTGGTAATTTCTACAAATCAATGAACAATTTTCCGCCTTTGTTGACTCAACCCCCAGTTGAGGGTGACATCATATCAAATGAGGCCAACAATAATACTCAGTGCTTCGAGGAGGCTACTCAGCTGCAGTAAAAAAACTCTATTCCAGTGACTGGAAATGTAACTTAGACAATGATATTATTAATGTTCATGGTACAGCCAGTACAGGCGGCATTCAAACAAATTTTGGTTTATTGATTATGCACCAAAACGCTCAACACTTGGAATCTCGGTTAAATATTTTGAAGATCAATTTAGAGGAAATACATCCTGACATTATAGCTCTATCAGAACATAAAATGACTTCAGCCGAACTTTTAGTACTGAATATTCCAAGTTATTCAGTAAGTTCCTATTATTCAAGATCTTTTTGATCAGGGGGTGGAGTTGTTATTCTGGCTAAAAAAGAAATAAAAAGTAATGATATCAAGTTTCCAGCAGTAAAGGAATTGATAGTGGAAAAGGTGTTTGAATGCTGTCTGTCGGAGATAATTGTTAGTGAATTTTCATTTGTTCTAGCATGTATTTACAGATCCCCCAAGCAATGTTTTTTGGATAGTTTTTTTTAGATAAACTAGATATATTATGTAGCATATTAAGTAAAAAATTTAAAAATATTGTAATAACAGGTGACTTTAATATTAATGTTTTGAATCAGGATAGAACATACAGTAAGTTTGTAAATATTTAAAAATCACATAATCTGACGTATATAGTTGACTTTCCGACTAGGGTTACTGCTGACACCGAAACTGCAATTAATTGACAATTTTGTTACAAATATAGAAGATAGGCAGTTGAAAATATCAGGCATAATAACTCATATTTCAGACCATGATGATCAAACTCTGGAAATTTTAGGTTTAAAAAATGAGCATTCATATGTCATTAAAAAACAATGTAGGAAATTTACCCAAAATAATGTAGAATATTTTTTAACTTTGCTAGCTAAGGAAAGTTGGCATGAAGTCTATCGAGCTGATGTGTACACCAAGTATGATGTTTTCCACTCTGTATTTATTCATTTTTTTGAAATCTGTTTTCCTAAACTTATGAGGGTACAGAAAGATACAAATCCAAATCAATGGATTTATAGAGACATAAAACAAAAACAAATTGACATAGTAGAATTAGAAAAAGTATGTAGAATATCAAAAAAGGACAACTTAAAGTTAAAAATAAAAAACTTAAATAAAGAACTAAAGGAACATTGAGAAAAAGATGTTTTTTGACAGGAAAGTTTTAAGTTCTGCTAATAAATCCAAATCATTGTGGAATATTATAAAGTCTGAAATAAATAATAAACCAAAATTCACCAACATTAAAATAACCACAAATGGAACGTCAAGCTCAGAGCCTATTGAAATGAGTAATATCTTTAATCACTTTTTCATTCCTGCGGTTGACAGTCTGGTACTGCCTCACATAATAAGACCCAATAACACAAATAAATCTGCTGGTGAAAAACCCTTTTATACATCACCAACGTTTAGGTTTCAACAGATCAGTGAAAAGGAATTAGAAAAAATCATAATGGCCTTTGAGAATAAACTCTCCACAGGAGTCGATGACATTCCAATAACGGTAATCAAGCAATCTCTTCAATTAATTTTAAAACCACTTACTCATGTTATTAATTCTTCACTAATTTCTGGGCATTTTCCAAATCAAATTTCAAAAGTAATTCCAGTTTTCAAAAAAGGAAATATGAAAGATCCTAAATGCTATAGGCCAGTATCACTGCTCCCTGTATTTTCTAAAATTTTTGAAAAAGTAGTTTAGGCCTATATTCAATTATTAAATTATGTAGAAACATACCAGTTACTAGACAAGCAACAAAATGGATTTAGGTTAGGCAAATCAACTATTACAGCAAGTGTACATTTTATTGAATCAATCATAAACTCAGTAGATAAAGGTGAAAGGGTAATTGGCATATTTTTGGACCTTACAAGAGCCTTTGACAGTGTATCACATATAAAGTTAATAGAATGTCTAAAAAGTATAAATTTTAAGGGAAAATAACTTTCTTGGTTTGATTCTTATTTAAATAAGAGAAAACAATATGTTGAAATACAAAACACATCTAATAAAACATTTAGTAAATTTCGATATACCAGAAAATTTAATTGAAATCTACAAACTATAAAGCATGGGGTCCCACAGGGGTTAATACTGGGTCCTCTTCTCTTCCTGTATTATCTTGTGAGATTGCCTGGACTGTGTCTAGGCAGTGCCCCTATGTACTTATTTGCTGATGATGCGAATGTCGAATGAAGAATGAATGCGAATGAATAAAGAATTGAAGTTTCTTCTTTTGCGAATCTTTCAGTCGCAAAAGATTTCTTGGATGAAAGGAATCTCTTTCTAAATACTAAAAAGTCTAATTTCATTTCATTTTCCACAAAACAATCTAAGTCAAAAATGAGTCCTGATATATTACTAGATAGTAATAGATTAGATCAAGTGGAAAAAACTAAATTTCTTGGGCTCATAATTGATGACAATTTAAGATGGGATGACCACATAGATTATGTTAGTAAAAAAATGTCTTCTGGACTCTACGCTCTGCGTCAAATGGCTACAATTTCCAACATTAATTCTTTGAAAACAGTTGATTTTGCATTAATTCACTCGCATCTAGCTTATGGTATAAGCGTTTATGGTGCTACAACAAAAAGGAATTTAGACAGAATCTTGTTACTTTAAAAAAAGGCTTTGAGAATTATTTTCAAGCTTAAACGATTAGATTCAGTAAAACAGTATTTTTCAGATCTTGGGATATTAACAGTTTATGGGTTATATATATTTGAAACCATAATGTATGTTAAAAAATGCAAACCCCATTTTACGCACTAAAAATCATCAATATAATACGAGATTGCACAGAGAGGTGGAGAACCACAATTTAAAATTTTGTGAAAAGAAAACTCAATTTATGGGTAATAAATTTTTGTTTAATTTACCAAGAAAATTTTTACTTGAAGAAGATCTAATAAAATTTAAAAATCAGTTAAAAGAGTATATTTTGCAGTTTTCCTTATATTATTTTGATGAATTTTGGGAAATTAGAGCCAATAAAAATGTATTCTTTGATGTAATTCTTTGATTATTGTATAGCAATTTATTGTTGGTTAGTAATTTAATTTTTGTATTGATGTGTATGTTTAACTGTAGGGAACACGGGGATCTCTATTCTATATTGTCTCTACTTTTTTTCATTATATATATGACTGACTCTATTCTATGTACCATGTGCATTTGTCGAATAAAGAAATATTGATTGATTGAAAGGCTATAAACAGTCATCAACTCTATGCCAAGCACATAAACTTTTGATAAGATAATAAAATCAATAAGTGTTTTTTTTATCAGTTCTACAGTAGATAAAAATTAAATTTTTTTGACAGTGAAACCATACTATGTAGGGGTGAGAAGGATTGTAATTTAATTTTGAAGTGTTTCATTATTCTACATTGTTAAAACAGTAACCTAGTAACTGAATTTTATTTTATGCTTCAAAGTATTGTAAGTCGATTAACAGCCAGCACTCCGTGACTTGAAGATTAATCATTAAGGACTTTGGCCGTGAGTAATAGAATAGTTTAGAGAAATATATATATATATACTCAAGGTACTCTTCTGGTTGAGGTTCGTGTTATCAAGGTCATGTAGACTAAAAGTTGGGTTATCAATGTTAAGATTACTGGTTTCTCTAAACCCCCTTTATAGCAAGTGCATTTTGGGTTAACTCTCGTTTTGTTTTAAAAAGTACATTTATTGTTACTGTAACAAAATTAATTAGACACGGATCACCGAGGAGGTATGACAGCGGGCACTCGACTATCCAGTCACATATGATTAATGGGGATCAGGAAGGGTGGTAGCAGGGTATTCATGTTTAAACCTGATCTAAGGAATTGTTTCCATCAAAAACATCCATTCTGATGAGTAACAGCCCGTGGGAAGTATGAAAAGGGAAGATTGAACTCGTGCTATAAATCTTCCATTAGACACACTACTGAGGTTGAAGCCGTTGAGGTCGGTGTCATAAAAGATGTACTGTAAGGGGTTAGAACTGCGATCTGAATAAGGAAAAAAGGTGTGCTATTGAAGTTTGTAAAACAATAATAGTTATACTATAGAGGTACGTTTAACATTAAGTGTTATGGCAATCTCACGGGGATTGTAAAAATGCACCTGTTATCGAGGAAGTCGTGCTATTGAGGGTCGTGTTAGCGAGTTTCTAATCAATCAATTAAAATATACTATATATATGTAAACACTTAAACACTTAATGTCAAACGTACCTCTATAGTATAACTATTATTATTTTACAAACTTCAATAGCACACCTTTTTTCCTAAAAAATTAAAATATACTATATATATATATATATATATATATAGTATATTTTAATTGATTGATTAGAAACTCGCTAACACGACCCTCAATACGAGAGTTAACCCAAAATGCACTTGCTATAAAGGGGGTTTAGAGAAACCAGTAATCTTAACATTGATAACCCAACTTTTAGTCTACATGACCTTGATAACACGAACCTCAACTAGAAGAGTACCTTGATAACAAGACTGATTCCCACATCCTCTTGAAAGTCTTGCTATCGAGGTTCTACTGTATCCCCACATGCAAGCATTAAGAGTGTAATTTTGTTTCAATCCCTGGCCGGGAGGATAGCACTTTAGACCCATAGTAAAAACAGTTAACATTAATTAACATTAACATTGATTAACATTACGTTAAATACTTGATGTTTTACCATTTTACTGGCTAGAAAGTTCAAAGAGAAAATACCTTATTTTGAGAACACTATTATAATATAGATCTGAAACAGCATCATCAGAAAAGGGACAACTAATGACAATAACAATAATAATAATAATGACAATGGTTATTCCTTATGTATGGTGTAGTTTGTGACTTTATAAATGAACTAGCTGTTCCCGCAGGCTTCGCCCCACAATTAATAATTTATAAAAACTATGACAGTTGTGTGTGCTGCATTCTGTGGTTATCCCATGGAACTACTACGAATCAAGATCAGCTCCTGATTTCTCCTGGAATGTTGTTATATGTTATATGAAAATAATGATATGTTGTTTACAAAAGAGTGTGTTCACAAAAAAAATTGCAATCCTGGCCGATTTTAACATTAACATTTTAGAAAAATCCAAATTTTCTGAAAGTTTCTTTGGCATTTTGGAACAAAATGGTTATAACCTTAACTGCTTTACTCCAACAAGAATAACAACCCATTCTAAAACTTGCATTGATAATGTTGCAACCAATATGTTATTTGGACCAGTAAATCTAAGAGACATACAGCATGACTTATCAGATCATAATTTTTTAGTTGCACCCCTACCTTTAAGTACTAATATAAATAAAAATATTACCATAGCCAAAAGATGTTTTCCAGTACAAAAGAATGAACAATTTTTAGCAATTTTAAGTAGTGGGTTAAACAACTTTTTACTTAAAGAAAGCTTAAATGAAAGCTACAGTATTTTTTTGGGAATATTTATTCAATGTATGGATGAAATATTCCCACAAAAACAAATTAAAGTATCTCAAAATAGAAAATCAAACTGGATAACTCCTGAAATTAAGAACTTATCTCAAACCAAAAGACATTTGCATAACTTGGCAAAACACAGCCAAGATGAAAATTTGTTGGACTATGTAAAACAATTTAAAAAGAATTTTAAGTCAATTGTAAATAAAGCAAAGAAAAATGCTAATAAAAAATATATAACAAATTCAGAAAATAAAGCAAATGCAACTTGGCAAGTTGTAAAAAATGAATTAGGTTTAAGACAGGTAAGAATAGGTCAAAATTTGTTTGAAAAAATGAATCTATTGAAAATCCATCAAGGATTGCTAATTGCTTCAATGAGTACTTTTTTAACATAACCAACATTCTTAATGTACCTATGGTATCGTACAACAAAGTTAAATTCTAACAATAGTACCTTCTCTCTTCAAACCCTGAATTACGTTAGCACAAATGAAGTAAAAAGTTTAATCTCGGGTCTTAAAAATTCATGTTCGGTTGGATGGGATGAAATTCCTACTAAGTTACTTAAGTGTTGACGTTATAGCTCCTGTTAACTAATAAATAAGTCATTTATGAGTGGAATATTCCCAGACAAATTAAAATTATCTGAAATAAAACCAATTTACAAACATGGTCAGAAGACAGACATAGCTAATTATCACCCAATCTCTGTTCTTAGTAATATATCAACAATTTTTGAGAGGGCCATTCATAGTAGAATAAATAAATATTTAGAACAAAACGAACTGTTAAAATCCTCCCAGTATGGATTTAGGAAGCAAAAAAGTACACAGACAGCTCTAGTTGATTTTGTTAATGAAATTTCTGAAGCCTTGGATGGGTGTCACCATACTTCTGGTATATTTTGTGATCTATCCAAGGCATTTGATTGTGTTAATCATAGCCTTCTTTTAAATAAAATTAATTCATTTAGAATAAAAGGATCTGTGCTCAAATTACTCCATTCTTATCTTAGTGACCGAAAGCGTACAGTAGTTGCACATGATTATAAGAAATTTAAATCAAATTGGGTCAGTGTAACTTCTGGCGTTCCGCAGGGGTCCATCTTAGGCCCCTTACTTTTTATCATGTTTATAAATCACACAGAAATATCATCTAAATGATTTTTATATGCGGATGACACTACAGCATTGGTGAAGAATAGTAACTTTGATGACATGATCATAGCGGTTGAAAGAACTTAGGCCTACTCGGAATTAAGAACATGGTTTTCCAAAAATGGTCTGTTATTAAACAATTCAAAAAGCAATTTGGTCTACTTTAAGCCCTCAAAACATAACTTCCACTCATGGAAACAATCTGAAAGTATAAATCGTACAGAATCTCACAAATTTCTCGGAGTAATGTTTGACCAAAATTTAAAATGGGAAAACATATCAGTTATTTAACTAACAAACTAAATAGTTTCCGCTATGCATTATATATTCTCATACAGTCAACATCCCTAGAAACTTGTAAAACTGTTTATTATTCTTACATTGAATCTGTCCTTAGATATGGTATTTTATTATGGGGATCACACAAAAAATCTGAAAAAATATTCATAGCCCAAAAGTTTATTATTAGAACCATATCAAAAAAAAAAAAAAACTAGCTGTAAATCACTTTTCAAAAAGTTAGTTTTTAACATTACCAGGCTTATATATTTATGAACTAATCAAATTAATCACAGAACGTCCAGATTTATTAGAGGAGCACAGATTTAAGCACAATCATAACACAAGAAGAAATTCAAAATTTGTCTTTCCTCAACATAACTTAACTTTATTTGAAAAGAGTCCACTGTATATGGGAATAAAAGTTTTTAATAAACTTCCTAATTCCATAAATCAACTGAGCTAAAGAGTTTTTCTTAAAAAAGTTAAAGATATTTTAATTGACAAAGTTTATTATTCAGTTGAGGAATTTTTTGAAGACAGCAGCTGGGAAAGTTTGTTGTAGTATTAACATTTTAGTTAGTTAAGATTACATGTATAGTTTTATTTTGATATGTTTAACAATGACACTGTCACCTGTTATATTTCTGTATTAATCAGAAAATTTGTTAACGTTTGTTGTGACAATAAAGATGACTTGACTTGACTTGACTATATATTCAGGCAAGGCCTCTTGTCTGAATTAAATAGGCAAACATGTTGTTTTACTTTCATTTAACGACAGTACATTGTGGTCAAACAATTCTTTAATTTAACCCTTTGAGTGCCACGCAACGATATATCGTTGTGCACGGAACATCCGAAAAATACTTCACAACGATATATCGTCGTCGGTGGTCTTACCGAAAAATACATTGCAACGATATATCGTTGTTATGGAAAATTTTTCTTACGTCATTACTTTTTATTATTTCTTACAGGTGATTTCCAGGATAGTTTCTAGCTCTATAAATCTAGTAGTTATTTGGTGAAAATCTTATATTTGAACAATGTTTATTTATCTGAAAAAATATAACAAATTTCCCGCATGTATAATATTATGTACCTATTCAAATTTTTTATTTTGTATTTTTTAGATATTATATATGTGCATAATATTATAGCTAAACTTTAAACTGACAAAACAAAAAAGGTTTCATAATAATATCTTACCAAATAAAAAAGTTATTGATTTTATGTACAAAACCCTTGCAAAATGTTGATTTTGTGAATCGTTGTTATAGAAAATTTGTCTTACGCCATTACTTTTTATTATTTCTTACAGGACATTTCCAGGATATGTTCAGGTAAACATATACTCCATAAATATACGAGGCCTAGTTAGTCTGCTTTATGAAATAAAATTGTAATAAAACTTAAACCCTTGAATAAAGTTAGGCTACTGTCTTGTGTACTAATTTGCCGTTTTTATATTTTTTTACATTTATGGAAATAACTTGTCCGCCTAAAGCCCAAATTTAATGAAACTTTCAGGAAATATTTTGGGAAACATGTCCTCTATAAATCTAGTAGTTATTTGGTGAAAATCTTATATTTGAACAATGTTTATTTTACCTGGAACAAATAAAAAAAATTAAAAGAAATTTCCCACATACATATATTTATTCAAATTGTTTATTTTTTATTTTTTAAATATTATATATGTGCATAATATTATAGCTAAACTTTAAACTTACAAAACAAAAAAAGTTTCATAATAATATCTTACCAAATAAAAAAGTTATTAATTTTTTTGCAAACCCTTGCAAAATGTTGATTTTGTGCCTGGCACTTTTGGGATATACTGTGTTAAAAACTCTGGCACTCTAGGGATATGACGACCGAAAAACTCTGGCACTCAAAGGGTTAACCAGTCATCTCACACACAGCCAAATGAGACTAAAGCCATGCAATCTGAGATCAGTGATGATTCACTCTTGGAGTAGGCGCCCAAAAACTTAATCTTCTTCACAGACAACATGACCATAAACTAACTTTTGAGAAAATTATTCCAGAGGTAGAACTTTGTATGGGTTGAGAATTCCCTTGGGATCCATGAGTTGTTTGATCTGCCGCATCGTGTCGATTGCTGCGTCAGTCTTGGAGTATCGCAGGAATTTTGTCTTCTTGAAGCCGATGCCGTGTTCGGCACTGATGCTGCCCCCTCGCTGGCTGATCCACTCAAAGACAAACGGCTCTATCTGGGCCAGCAGCTCCGTGGAGAACTGTTGCGCACAGATGTTCAGGTGCAGGTTGCCATCACCTACACAGAAGTTTTAATCATGCAAATTTGGTGAAATCACAAAGAATATTTTGTGATGTAGCTCAGTCTGACAGATATAATTTTTGAGAAATCTGATATGATTTTGAGTAGGTAACAGAACATAACTTATAAACTGGCATTGCAAATCCTACATGTGCAAACCTCTCTTGCTCATAACAGATTTGGACATTTACACTGTTTTTATGAGTTTTGTAGCAATTGATGTAAAGAATTTAATTTAAAAAGGTATAATACTAGGTGTACGCTCATTCTTCCCGTAAGAGGATGAACGAAGACTGAATTTTTAAAGATATGTAGGCAGGTACTGGATTGGTAACACTCTTCTATTATCCGTTTTAACTCCACAACAGCAAGAACAGATAATTAATAAACTAAACATTTTACTAATGGAATGGTAACACCATTCCCTTATCCGTTTTAACTCCACAACGGCAAGAACAGATAATTTAGGACTAACGTAAATAAAAAATACTACTGACTACTGGAGTGGTAACACCCTTCTCATATCCGTTTTAACACCACAGTACCGGGGGGGCGAGCTTTGCTCGGGGGAAGGCCAGTCAGTCAGTTTAGATGACTTGGAGTAATATTTCATAACTTTCCCCTACTGATAATCAGATTTGTATAACTCATTTGCCTCTTTTCTACATTTTTAAGGTCCCTCCAGTTGTTATTTAAAGCTCAATGTCCCTTTGATTTATTTTACTACTCTATATATGTAATCTTCACTCAAATCTTTTAATCTCTGTTCTCAGGAAACCACATGTTAATAATCATAAAAACATGAGTATTACCATTGATTATACATCCTACGGAATCCTACCATGTATTCAAAATCAATGGTATTACTTTGACAGTTCCCTGGTTGATTATGAACAGCTGTTAAAATTCTTTTGTGTTGATTTAAAACTCCATAAGCCCAATGTTAATTTCTTTAACTTATCATTTTAGTTTTTTTACATTATTTGATTTTTCCTGGGAATGAGGCCTGTCTAGAACTTATTTTTATCCCAAAAATTAGTTATTTTGAACATTTGAAGGAAATCGTTGGAGCCGTTTTTGAGATCAGTGTCGCAAGCAAGCAAGCAAACATACAATTAAACCTTACTCATATTAGAGTATGTGATACCTGGGGGCCAAGCTTTGCTCGGGGGAAGGCCAGTCAGTTTGTTTAGATGACTTGGAGCATATTTCACCACTTCCCCATACTGATAATCAGATTTGTATAACTCATTTGCCTCTGTTCTCCTTTTTAATGTCACTCCAGTTGTTATTTATAGCTCAATATCCCTTTGATTTATTTTACTACTCTATATATGTAACCTTCTCTCAAATCTTTTAATCTCTGCTCTCAGGAAACCACATGTTAATAATCATAAACAACATGAGTTCCATGTGGTTCCATAAAATCAGATAATAAAACCTTTGAATGAAGATTACATGTAGAGTGGTCATATCCAGAATGACTCAAAGGTACATTATAATAACAACTGTTGTGACCTCAAAAATGCTCGTTAGTAGGGTACATGGTGAAAAACTACTCCAGGTCATAAACAAGATTGACCTTTCCCTAGCAAAGCTCAGCCCCAGGTAGTACTTAAACTATATGAGTATAACTTTGAGAGTTCACTGAAAGATTTTGAACAGCTGTTATGACTCTTTTGCTTTTATTTTAATCTCCAAAGGCCCTATGTGATTTTTTTAAATTTTCCATAGTGACTTTTTACATTATTTGATATTTTTGGGGATGGGACATGTCTAGAACTTATTTTTAACTCAGATATCAGGTTTTACAACACAAGTAGTTGGAAGGACACATTAGTTATTTTCCGAGAAAATCGTTGGAGCCGTTTTTGAGATCAGAGTTGCAAGCAATCAACCAAGCAAGCAAGCATGCATACCTTACTCATATTATAGTGTAGGATAGGATTGAGTCAAAATAATTCAGCATTTGTATTGATTGACTATAACATATTTTTACTCTTAGGCACATAGAATGTACACGAGACAGGGACAATGATTCTGGATTCTAGCATGTTTGAAGTTCTGCATACAGACGGCCAGGGCTGAATTTAGGGTCTGTACAGGCTCTGGTCTACACCCTAAATGCAAGTGCGGGCCCTTACCAGCCCGGCCAACTTTCCTGTTTGATTTATATAATATAACCTACGCGTATATCAGGCTCTACAGATGGCGTTGTGCAATTACTTAAATTTCAAATTGCCAAAATCCGTATTGCTGCCTAGTGTATATTAACGTTGTTATGGCCAGATATTATTAAGTGATTTTCATTATCTAAATACATAAAACAAAGTCGGGATTGTATGTTAGTTATTTAGTTTCATCAAACAGCTGTTATAAGGATGATATCTAAGCATACTTGAAAAGCATATAAACATATGTTTATTATAGAAATAATAAATCTATTTGAATAGCAACTCATTTTCAATACCGAAGCAAGCTCTATATAAAAATAGGCAAGTGAGCGTAGCTAACGAGCTCATCCTGGAGGCGAGTGAGTGAAGCGAACGAGCTCATCTTGAAAAAGAACGAGAATCTTTGACATAAAACAAATTCAGTGACATTAGGACAGAATAATGACTGTCTGACCAGCTAGTAGTACTCAACCCGAACTCCCGAACGCTTACCCCAGGAGCATCTTTCCTCATAAATTTAACAAGGCAACTTTTAAAGCCAGTGAGGCGGAGCTCTAAGGTCGGGGTTAAAAAAACAATAATTTTTTGTATGATTGAAAATTTTCTAAAATTACTAAAAAAGGCGTAAATAATAACATAGAAAATTTTCCTGTGCGGTGGAGGTCTATGGTTGAGTAGGGCGGCGTATCAAACGTGGGGACATCTTTCAGGAGATGCTGCTTTAACAAAATAAATCCAACGAATCATACGTTAAAATTAAACGTTGGGAGTGATAGTAAAGGCAGAGCCCTGAGGTAAGAACAAAGAGGTATCCATAATATTTTGGTACTCAACAACATAGTATATAGGTCTGGAGCAGTTTTGAGGAGCCGCTTTCGAAATCTTTGGATTGTTTATTTGGTGGTTTGTATAAGGTTTCTAATAAAATATACCACTTGATTTTTTAGAAAAATTTGGGTTCAGAAATTACAGGGCTTAAGAGATCCCAAACTTCAGTTTTTTACCTTTCTTAGTACCATAAACTTTAAATATTTTAGAAACACAGTGGCAAATTAGATTAAACTGATTGCGTTTATTTGGTCACAGGTCCTAGCTATGGCCATCAGGCCTGTTCACGCTTTTTTATGACTCGGCCAATGACTAATATATTTGTGGCACCGGATGGTTTTCGACGAGTTTTAAATATATCACCTTAGGAAAAAGTTGCCAATTATTATTAGACCTATTAATTTCCAGCTCCAAAATCAGGGGGTTAAACATACAGAAATATACTTGTTTTAAACCCATTTAATGTAAAAAAAGGTATTCAATATTTTATTTATATAACAGTATCTTATAAAATTCATACCTTAAATTTAAAAATGTTTACATCATTAAAATATGTTAGTTTGAATTTAAATACACAAGCTACTGAAATCGCAGCACGAGAGGTTTAAAAGCAAAATCCAACATCTACATTAATGACAATTTTTCAGGAGGGCAATCTGTCTACATCGTAATTAGTTGAACACTGTAGACGGTTGGGATTATGGAGTTTTGGACATCTTGATTGTTTATGAAAATCAATATTAACCACAGAAAATGCAAACAAATATAAACTGTAACCAGACTATTTTACTGACCGGTAGATTACAAAATTTTAATCCCATGTCATTAGGTGACAGTGAGGCTTATTTGGTACATTACATGTAATAAAGATAGCTTGCACGTATGACCATTTAGTAAGTCTGCCATCAAGTAATTTGTTCACAATGTAAAGAAACTACTATATATAGGTCTACAACACTTTTTTTATCAATCACAGTCAGTCGTGTTACAGAGTTATACTGTCCCAGTAATTCAAAAATTCCAAAACCTATTGTATTAATTTATCATCACTAGTCCAAACACTTAGCTTTTACATCCAAGTTTTCCAGTAAAAAATAAACTGATAATAAATCAAAATAGATACAAGCATTGTTTTAAACACGACAAAACCCATTAATTTACATAACACTCACATTTTAAACTATTTCGAAATAACAAAAATTGATGGAACAAAACATAACCAAATCCATAGTTGAAATATGTTTACATTTGAGTGATTTATAAACAAATATGCAGTGTTTCCACTCTACGGTAAAAATATGCCACGCACTGATACAAAAAATCCCACTTTATTTCAGACTCTCCCTTATAGTATCCCTCGTCATATCCCACACTTTCCCACTGATTTGTTAAACATTGCAACACAATTAATGTTAAATATTATATGATTATTGAATAATGTATTAGTAAAATATTTATACCGTTAGATAGAGCTTATTTAGATACTAATTACCTATAGGTATTTTACATTTTAGTACCTCAAAGGATTTTGAGCAATGCGACATAGGTTAAATGATATGGTGAATTAACTAAATTAAATAATTTATTTACGTGAGAGGTTCTAATATTTTTAATGGCAGTACTAAAGAGTATGAAGTAGGTACTAAACAATGGCAAATAGTTTGCTTGTTATTTCCAACATGGCTCGGCCAGCGAAATTGACATGATTCAGTGTTCGTTCTGCGACGTTTATAAAATCATAATAGGTGTGGATAGCGAGGTTAAAAAATGGGAAACCCCGCAACTGCCAGTACGGCGAGAAAATCCACTAGAAGTGCTACTGCTAAGGTGCTCTGGTCGTAAGTTGTAAGCAAACTAGCAGACGTAATGCCGATTTCAAAAAATCCCTCCTTATCCCACAATCCCATTTTATCCCACAAGCAGTCAAAATATCCCATTTAGGGGATAAAAATCCCTCAAGTGAAACACAGATAAATCCCAGCTGACATTTTAAAGACAACCATAGTCAATAGCTTACTACGAAAACCAATTCAACAACTGAATATCAAACATTAAAATTAGTTTTAATAATTATTATTAATCCAAAATAAAATACAAATGCTGTGTTAAAAAAACCCTTTGGTATCCCAAATGACTCCTTCAAAATTTCATTAAGAAATGTTTTACAGTTATTTAGTATTTCGATAACACACCCACACACACACACACCCACACACGGCCACTGAAACCTCTTCATCAATACAGTGATTCACTTCGTTCATCAATAATAGTTAACTAAGAATTGGCTGGCTCCCATTCCCCATATCATTTTATATCACTTGAATTTTTTATTTACTCAGTAATTATTGATCAAGATTAACTACAAATCTTCCAGTACCCCTTTTCCACAAAATCGTGAAGAAACCCTAACTCGCCCATTTCTCCATGTTGCCAACTCCTAAATCTATTATGGAGTTCATAGCGGCTTGATGCGAAGTGTAGGACTGCCAAACCACAGCTCCACCGAGGCAGGATGCCGGCTAACCCTGGCCTGCGCGTGCACACTGGGTTGGCAGAGATGGTCGAGGTTCTCTCGGCATGGTGTACCTTTGACTTAGTTTACTACATTGTGAGGAAGGGGGCAATAGGGGGACCTCCCAATTCAATGCCCATCCATACATTACTTGACACAGCTAATGTGTAATTATTGTGGATATGGCACTATTGATCTATTTTGAGCTAAGCTAACTTTTAATGTTTTGCGTGCCAAACTCGCTGCTGCACAATGATTATAATCATCTGGATACTGCAACTGCCTGCTAGATTAAATATTATTTTCTAATCGTACGTAAGAATCGGGAACCGAGCACCTATTGCGCTCGAAAGGAACCTGAAAATTGTCTAAAAAATGTTGTAACGTGTCCACTCTATAGTAATTTTCATTCAATGGCTCTGCTCACTGTTTTCAAGAGATCAGTTATTGATAATTTATCATTGTGCAAGTGTTAATTTGCCAGTCCACTCGTTATTTATTCTCAAGTCCAATGTTAAAATATTTAATTTTTAAATGAGTCTAAAAATGATTGACCTTAACAACCACCCTCGATCTTGGGCTAATTTTAGCGAATTTCCCCTATAGGGAAGAAGCTATTACCGTAGGTCTCATGGTAAGACTTAAGCCCGAGACCATGATAACTTTTTGTTTTGAGGTCCCCAGATGCCAAAAACACTATTCGTTCAAATTTATATATATGTATATATATATATATATATATATATATATATATATATGTGTGTGTGTGTGTGTGTGTGTGTGTGTGTGTCCGTTACCGCGATAACTTTTGAAAGAAGCACTCGATTATGTTGAAATTTGGCACAAATGTGGAGAGTAACATTTATGACTTTAAGTTCGAAAATCAGATCGTTCGGTCTATGGGAAGGGGGTTTTATGGGGGTTTAAAATTTTCCAAAAATCAGTTTTTTGAACTTTTTACCTTAAAATTTTAAAAACACTAGATTTTGATTATAACCATTTTATAGAGCTTTAACCCTTTCAGTGCTAAGCTTCTGAAAGGAGTAGTTGAATCTGTGATATTTGGTTAATTTTTTAAATGTCTTGAACACCTGAACAGTCAAAATTAATAAAAATGTGCTTCCGCTGGACACTCAGTAAAGGATAGGTAAAAAGTAGCAAAACACCTGATCAGATGTGCAACTTACAAAGAATCCACCCATCCCGTCAGCTTGGACCCGAGCCGCCCACCGGTCTATCCTCCCCTTTAACTCTGCCACAGACAGGTGAACTCTCCAGAGTTGCACATAAAAACCACCAACTGTGACAAGATTCGAACCCTTGATCCAAGTGTTACCCCTGGCCGGGAAGGTAACGCCTTAGACTGCACAGCCACTGATCAGACTAGCAGCTGTAATGGACCAGGCGGTATTAAACCCTAGGCACTGGACGAGGTGGTTCAGTTCATGTCTACCAGGTTTCACTACATGTCAGACTCAGACTGTAGACTGAGCGACTAACGGTATAATCGCTTATGAAGCCGTAACAGTGTTTATTGATAACAGATTCAAAAGACGATATATCGGTCCATAGCACTGAAAGGGTTAAAAAAAAAACTATTTAGTATTTTGAATTATTAAGCTAGGTTTAGTGGTTGTGGAGAAAAGTCAAAAAAATGTGTCCATACAATTTCCCATGTTAATCTTATGGGAATACGGTTTTTAGATTTTCCTCAGATAATTTCACTAAAAACTCCACATTTCTTTCTACCAATCACTTTAGCTCTACAAAACAATCATTTTGGCGTTTTAATTGTTGTTTTACGTCCAACCGTTGCAGTGATATTCAAAGTGCTAAATACAGTACATTGTCCAATGTTATCCTTATGGAGAATGAATAAAATGTTATATTTTGATTATTTATGTATGTATATTGATGAAACTTGGTATGTGGCTTCAACTAGTTGTGGTATATTGTACAAAAAAATGGTTTTTGTTGATTTATCCCGGTAGCAGCAAACCTGCTTACTCGGCCCCATGTTATTCATATGGAGAATAAGTAAAGTTTTATATCTCCCTTAGTTATGAACCTAAATTAATAAAACTTGGTATGTAGCTTCACCTGGTTGAGTTATATTGATAATTTCAAAAAAACACCCTAACTTATCTTCCTTGTTGCAGCAAACTTGCGTACTCAATTATAATGTTATTCTTATAGAGAATAAATCAAATGCTATATATCACTTATTAATGAAAGTATTTTTGTGAAACTTGGTAAGTGGCTCTAGATAGTAGTAATACCCATATATATATATGCATTGGAAATTCGCTGAGTACGCAGGTTTGCTGAGACGGGGGTATTTCTTCTTCTCTCCTACACGGGGACATTTTGATGGCACGGTTTTGATTCGGTTTTGTTGAGATTCTTTATACAAAGATTTGTCCTTTTATACTTTTATATTTCATAAGGTGGTCTCTCAGGTGTTTCTGCTTAACTTACTAATATTTGGTAGTTAATCACTTTCTCGTTTTTTATAATATCTCTTTTACCCTTAACAATATTGAACCATCAGTTTATAGTTGTAGCTGAGAAAGTTAAGATCACGATTCCTTTTTAACTCGTTCAGTGCAGTGTGCCAGATTTCCGGGGGTTGCCTAGCAAGGAAACAAATGCAATTATCATGAATATACACGATTAACACAGTGAATGCGTTACTCTGTATATTCAATGGTCAAATGAATTTTGTATGCCAGTAACCTTTTAACACCCAAGTGTTTTTATTTTGTCATTATAACCTAAAAACTAATCTTTCTATGTAGTATAGAACCTGCTCACATAGTAGCAAATTCATTAGAGAAGGACAAATACACTAAGTGAATTGATACTTAAGTAAATAAATGCAAATCAGCTTAGGGAATCCTATCATCATGAAGGTAAAAGAGTCCAGCAAATGAATGCTTGTGTCTTCTAACAAGAATATTAATGAGGGTGATTTTTTTGTAGTGACACGACATTAGATTAGTTTAAATATTTAAATGAAATCCCATACCGAGATGCCCGAAACCAGTGACAGAGAAGACCTCAGTATCCCGTAGTCTGGTCCTCAGCTCGGGGACTATCTGGTAGTAGCAGTCGAGAGGCAGCGAGATGTCGTACATGTGAGCGTAACTCTCCGTGAACAGCGCCTCAGGGATACGCTCTCTTAACTGCCACAGTCTCTGCAAAAAGATTATTAACTCTTTATTGAAGAATTTAAAAAATACAGATAAGCAGTCAGTCATATTTTATGAGGTGAAGTAAACTATTTTATTTTGATTTCTGTATTCGTAATGGTTATCAAGTTTTGTAAAAATAAATTAAAGCTGTGTATAACAAATGAAGGAGGTTCTTTCATTCTAGGATTAGCTATGCAAGGAGGTGACTTGATGGCCAGCTAGTAAGCAGAGTGAGGGAAGTTACCCCTCCATAAGCGTAGTTGTAGTATTTTGTTTGGGGGGGGCAAAATTATTATTTACATTTATCGTGACTTTTTATACATCACAATAATATGTTCTCCAAACTATTGGTGGAGGGGCAACTGCTACCTCCCCTGTGCCACCTTCTGTTCGTTGACACAGCTAACAGCTAACCGTAAGTTGAGCACATAGCTAGCGACCCTGCTCTGGGAATCATACTTCTGGCTCCAGTACATTTATGCAAACTTAATTGGTTCAAGAAAATATCAAAACAAATCACAAAACGTTATGTGTCACAGTCTGTTTTATATTATTATACCAAATTTGAAGTAAATCAGTAAATGTTGAGTGATTAAAATGTATTGCCCTATGACTCTAGTGTAAACCTTTAAAAATTAATTATCTTTGTTTATGAATTATAATTCACACATTAAAAATCAATGAGCTTTACTAGGAATCTAGCTATCTTTAGTAAATGTGGGGTTGAACTTTGTATATGATATAAAATATAGTCTGCAAACTAATGTAAATCAATATTGAATTTTAAATAAGCTAAGTAAAATACAATTAAAGTTAATTTACAAACTATTAAGATAGTATTTAATGAAATAAATTCTGAATATAATAATGATTCTGCTTTAGAGATACACTTATACTAACATTATCTTTGATGGTTCAGAAGTGACCATCCCATCAGTGATACACTTATACTAACATTCATCTTTGATGGTTCAGAAGTGACCATCCCATCAGTGATACACTTATACTAACATTCATCTTTGATGGTTCAGAAGTGACCATCTCATCAGTGATACACTTATACTAACATTCATCTTTGATGGTTCAGAAGTGACCATCCCATCAGTGATACACTTATACTAACATTCATCTTTGATGGTTCAGAAGTGACCATCCCATCAGTGATACACTTATACTAACATTTATCTTTGATGGTTCAGAAGTGACCATCCCATCAGTGATACACTTATACTAACATTCATCTTTGATGGTTCAGAAGTGACCATCCCATCAGTGATACACTTATACTAACATTCATCTTTGATGGTTCAGAAGTGACCATCCCATCAGTGATACACTTATACTAACATTTATCTTTGATGGTTCAGAAGTGACCATCCCATCAGTGATACACTTATACTAACATTCATCTTTGATGGTTCAGAAGTGACCATCCCATCAGTGATACACTTATACTAACATTCATCTTTGATGGTTCAGAAGTGACCATCCCATCAGTGATAGTTCCATCATTGAGAGCTTTTTCCAAGAAGTTTCCAAGTTTCTCTTCATCATGACTGTGACAGGAACCGGATACCTAGACACAGTTTGGGGTCTATTTGATATTACACAAAGTTTAATTAAATATTAAATCCTTAGATTTATGTACCGTAATTTAAAGGATTTACAAGCATTATTATATATACTTTTTGTAATTTTATAGACAAATTGAAAGCATTAGAGTTATTTAAATTGATAATGTAGCTGATTGACAATTAATTAAATAGTTGTTTGATTGATCAGCCGTTGGATACGAGTACCTTTAGTCCCAAGGTGGTACTAGTCACCATTATTTATTTTTCTGTTGCCATTGCCTTAAATATAATCAATTTTCATACATAAAATTATTTAAAATTTCTGTATACATTTTGCATATACATTTTGTTGTAACATATTTAGTTAGTAAGTTTTCATTAGTGAATTTCCTTTGGAAAGTGAACTATTAACATGACCCGCACGGTGAAACTTAAGCCTGGGACCACCATAGAAGTTCCTAACGTGACCCCCTGAACACGTTTTGGGGGTCGTTCAAAATTTTATATATATATGTATATATATATATAGACATATATATATGTGTTTGCACTCTAGCGGTCGCATTTTTTGTCCGATTTACTTCAAATTTGGTAGGGCCATTCCTTTCTGTATTTAGTTGGACAAGTTCGTTGTGCAAAACAATCGGAAAACTCTAAATCCCTTTTTTGGGGGATTAATCTTTAAAATTTCGAGTTTTTGGGCCCATAACGGGTCAGAAAAGCCCCAGATGTAAAATCAATGCATGCAAAAAGATGGTAATTAGAGAGGCGAAAGTTTTAAGACCCCTCTCGTCATTCTAGCATAAATATTTACTGAGTTATTAAAGAAAATGTGTATCGACTAAACACAGTAAGTTGTCTTATGGGGGTTTTACACTAGAAAAGCCTGTTCTTCCTTTGTTAGAGTACTTTTATCATCCCCAGCAACCTCACACCTACTTTCAAGCCAGTCTGGACCTTCTCCTAACCTAATAATGTGCGAAATTGTATTCCCAGCTTTGCAAGTAAATGAAACCAGTAGATCAGAACAGCCAAAAAATCAGTGTTTTCAGATTTTAATTAAAATTGGACAAATGTATGTTTTTACACTTATTTTGAGTTTTAAAAAGTTTTTATGTGGAAATTCACTTCCCTCACGTCAGCGTGCTGCGTGCAAACTCGTTCTCTGATTGGGCCTGATGATGACCAGTGTGATTGTTGGAATCGATCGCCTTGTACCATCTTTTTTGGAAGTGTAAAAATACTTCGTAGTGTTGTGAGATGTGGTTTACTTTATCCTCTTAAGTTTTCAGTTACCTATTAAAATTGTTACTTTGAAATCTTTCAACTTCCGGAATTTTGAAATTAAATGATGTACAAAAACCAAATTGCAAGTAATTTAGATTAATACTCATACTAAGTTTAATAATCCTATATATTAATACGCTAGGGTTTTTTTCTTTACAGTCATACCTCGATAACGGTTGGATAGATTTTAACGTTTGAGCTGTCAAATTATAGGTATTTCTATGTAGATTTGCCATTACGTCTCAGAATTTTAAGAAAGAGCATAACTTAAGTACAGTAAAGGGCTGAATTTTCTGAACAGTGGCACTATCCGATGGCAGAAGACTAAACTACGTGTTGATTGAAAGTATGTTGTTATCATCCGTATTAATATCAGATGTTTTTTTATGTTTGGTTACAACTGAAGTAACCTTTCTTTGGGTATAAACTTGCTCGCATTCGAGCAACAGGACAACTAGTTTTATATTAAACCGTTTTGAGGTTTCATGGTTCTTGTAAAGAAACTCATACAGACACTCTCAGACAGAAGACGTGGTACTGTTTATTTGTTTTGTCCGGGCAGTAAATAAGGTAAAGCTTGGTGCAGTAGTTCCTTTATTAGTAAATTTCCTTTGGAAAGTGAACTATTAGCATGACCCGCACGGTGAAACTTAAGCCCGGAACCACTATAGAAGTTCCTAACGTGACCCCCTGAACATGTTTTGGGGGGTCGTTCAAAATTTTATATATATATATATATATATATATATATATATATATATATATATATATATAGACATTTATATATATGTGTTTGCACTCTAGCGGTCGCATTTTTTGTCCGATTTACTTCAAATTTGGTAGGGACATTCCTTTCTGCAATCAGTTTGACAAGTTCGTTGGGCAAAACAATCGGAAAACTCTAAACCCCTTTTTTGGGGATTAATCTTTCAAATTTTGAGTTTTTGCGCCCAAAAAGGGTCAGAAAAGCCCCGGATGCAAAATTAATGCATGTAAAAAGATGGGAATTAGTGAGGTGAAAGTTGTAAGCCCTCTCTCGTCATTCTAGTATAAATATTTACCGAGTAATTAAAGAAAATGTGTTTTGACTAAACACAGTACGTTGCCTAATGGGGGTTTTGCACTAGAAAAGCCTGTTATTCCTTTGTTAGAGTACTTTTATCATCCCCAGCAACCTCACGCCTACTTTCAAGCCTGCCTGGACCTTCTCCTAACATTATAATGCGCAAAATTGTATTCCCAGCATTGCAGGTAAATGAAACCAGGAGCATCAGAACAACCAAAAAATCAATGTTTTCAGATTTCAATAAAAATTGGAATACATATATGTTTTTATACAGATTTTGAGTTTTAAAAGTTTTTATGTGGACATTCACTTCCCTCACGTCAGCGTGCTGCGTGAGAACTCGTTTAGTTTGTATTTCCATTAGCAGTTTTCAGCCTGTCCCTCAGCCAATGGCACAATAAACAGGGGTAGTTGCAAAGGGTCTAGGTGAACTATGTCTTATATAAAAACAAACTAAAAAGCCAAATTATTAAATTCATAATTCGGTTAAAAATATTTTAGTTTTAGAGGTTATTGAAAAAAATTGCGTGGATGTAATGTCATTTACCTCTAGTAGAATATAGAATTGGTGGTCAGCCAGGGGGCTGGGAACCCCCAACTTGTTGGTGACCAGACGAAGCGATTCAGAGTCTATCACCTCACAAGAAGACATGACCTCAGACAACAGACTTCGTGCTAGCCGAAAACACTGTAGAGCATGGTCAAAAGTTTTCATTCCTATAATAGGGATTTTTCATAAATTTGTTTTCAATAGTTCTTTTATAATAATTTATATAAAAACTTTAATACAAATTAATTTTTAGTTGACAAGGCTTGTCAGTATAAAAGATACCATTGTCAAATCAAATCAACGGACATGCACAATGATTTCCAAAATGAGCTCCTAGTACAATATGGATAAGTTTTAAATGAACCACACATGTGTACCTTTTGGCCTTTTGGTGTATACCTTGTGGTGTTATTTGGCCAACATACCCACAAAAGGAGGCTGTGACAGTTAATTTTAAGGTTTCATTACATTTTGGACTAAATTTTAGATTCTGACATGCAACTATGCCTGAATTTGTATGTGTATCAGTTGTGAACATTTCCTAGTGCATAAGTTAATGTAATAAAATAAATGCAGCGAGTTTCAAGTCACATTTTACCCTTACTTCCTTAGCACAGCAAAGAGAGCATCAAGACTAGAAAATTATATTTATTAGCTGGATTTGTCATGGTAATTCAGGCTCTAATAACCATAATCGTTCTTGAATGCATTTAAATTTAAAACATATTAATTTATATTACAAACCTAAAAATGCCATAGACACAGACTGAGGTTTAGGAGGACACTGGATGGCCACCTCAGTGACGATGCCAAGGGTGCCTTCAGAGCCGATGAACAAGTGTTTGAGGTGATAACCCGTGTTGTCCTTCTTGAGAGTGTTCATGCAGTCCACTATCTGCCCGTCAGCTCTCACCTGGGAATGTGCCACACATTTAGCTGATCATATTCACAATATATACAAAGCTCCTGAACTCTCTAATAGCTGAAGCTAATCCTGTAGCTCTATAATAACGTGTCAAAATGATTTCACTCAAAACAGACAACTAGACAAATATTTCAGGGTATTTCAGGGGATAGTTAGACTCAGAATAAAGAATGACACCATAAGAGTAACTTACTCAATAATATCGAGGGATTAGCATAACACATACTTGGATTATTTGGATAAATGAACCTATACATTGACAGTTACCGCAACAAGTCCGAGCGTGTTGGCTTGCAGGCTGCCGTACCTCAGCAGTCTCAGGCCTCCCGCATTGGTAGCAATGTTGCCTCCGATGTGACAACTGCCCTTGGCTCCGAGGTCTAGAGGCATCATCAGTCCGTGCTCTGCCAACGCGTTGTCTAGCGTCTCCAACACGCAGCCTGCCTGACAGACTATACTACCTGTAAAATTTTGGAGGAACGTTGGAAATTGTAGGAAGCTCTGGAAGTTTTTGTTTGTATATTTTTATAGTAAAATTTAATTTTTAAAACAATTTATCAATGCTATTTTTATTAACTTGAATTTTTTTTTAATAACAAGTAATTTTTTAGATTTTCCTTATCTTATACAATTCCTAAGTACTGAAATCTTACCTGGGATATCATTAATTTTTATTATCTTGTTCATAGAGGAGGAAGAAATGATGACTTCATCAAATATTGGAACACTACCACCTAATACACCTAAAACAAAAATAAGATAATTTTATTCACGCTTAATAAGGAAACTAATTTTAATCAAAAACAACAAAGGATCTGTAGAAAATGTGCATCAACACAGTAAACATTTATTTATAATCTTAAAATTGCAATACAGTACCGGGGGACCGAGCCATGCTCGGTGTTTGATTCTGCAGAAGAGGCATTGAATTAGTTTTATTTCAAATTCTCGTTCATTTTCATGAGCTCGTTCGCTTCGCTCACTCGCCTCCTGGATTAGCTCGTTTGCTACGCTCACTCGCTTCCTAGATTAGCTCGTTCACTTCGCCCACTCGCCTCCCGGATGAGCTCATTCGCTACGCTCACTCACCTATCAAAAAACATTTGAGTTGCCATTCAAGTAGTTTTTTATTTCCATTATGAGAGTTGCTATTCAAGTAGGTTTTTTATTTCCATAATGATAAACCGCTGTTTACAATATTTTAATTTATAGAAGCTGATTTAATGGTTTGTTTTTGTTATTCATTGTAACCGGTGTTATGATTTTAAACTCCATAAGCCCAATGTTAAAATTTTCAATTTTCAAATGAGTTGTTTAGAAAAATACGAGTTTTTCTGAGGTAGCAGTTTTCGCCAATCGATTTTTTAGACCCAAAAGCCCCTAATCCCAAACTTTTAGCAAAATCCTTCTGCTGGATCTCGAGATAAATTTTGCAGACATAGCTTGTATTAGAGTATAGGATTAATCCCTTATTCATGAAATTCTTTTAATAAACAAAACCTAACATTTGAATTATGTTATACTCATTAGGGTGTGTCCGCAATACAGGCAGAAAGCACTTCAGCCTCAATTCAATTTATCTTTATTCATTCGACCTGGGTTACATTTATTTAAAGGTGAATATCCTATTAACTAACATGTGAAAAAGAGAAAGTATCAATTAAGTATAACTACATTACAAATAACTAGTGGACCTGTTGCTCTAAATCGAGCAAAACAAACTTTTATTGTTCACTAGCTGGCCCGACAGACGTTGTCCTGTACTAATGTCATTGAATTTGTTTTTATGTGGACATTCACTTCCCTCACGTCAGCGTGCTGCGTGAGAACTCGTTTAGTTTGTATTTCCATTAGCAGTTTTCAGCCTGTCCCTCAGCCAATGGCACAATAAACAGGGGTAGTTGCAAAGGGTCTAGGTGAACTATGTCTTATATAAAAACAAACTAAAAAGCCAAATTATTAAATTCATAATTCGGTTAAAAATATTTTAGTTTTAGAGGTTATTGAAAAAAATTGCGTGGATGTAATGTCATTTACCTCTAGTAGAATATAGAATTGGTGGTCAGCCAGGGGGCTGGGAACCCCCAACTTGTTGGTGACCAGACGAAGCGATTCAGAGTCTATCACCTCACAAGAAGACATGACCTCAGACAACAGACTTCGTGCTAGCCGAAAACACTGTAGAGCATGGTCAAAAGTTTTCATTCCTATAATAGGGATTTTTCATAAATTTGTTTTCAATAGTTCTTTTATAATAATTTATATAAAAACTTTAATACAAATTAATTTTTAGTTGACAAGGCTTGTCAGTATAAAAGATACCATTGTCAAATCAAATCAACGGACATGCACAATGATTTCCAAAATGAGCTCCTAGTACAATATGGATAAGTTTTAAATGAACCACACATGTGTACCTTTTGGCCTTTTGGTGTATACCTTGTGGTGTTATTTGGCCAACATACCCACAAAAGGAGGCTGTGACAGTTAATTTTAAGGTTTCATTACATTTTGGACTAAATTTTAGATTCTGACATGCAACTATGCCTGAATTTGTATGTGTATCAGTTGTGAACATTTCCTAGTGCATAAGTTAATTTAATAAAATAAATGCAGCGAGTTTCAAGTCACATTTTACCCTTACTTCCTTAGCACAGCAAAGAGAGCATCAAGACTAGAAAATTATATTTATTAGCTGGATTTGTCATGGTAATTCAGGCTCTAATAACCATAATCGTTCTTGAATGCATTTAAATTTAAAACATATTAATTTATATTACAAACCTAAAAATGCCATAGACACAGACTGAGGTTTAGGAGGACACTGGATGGCCACCTCAGTGACGATGCCAAGGGTGCCTTCAGAGCCGATGAACAAGTGTTTGAGGTGATAACCCGTGTTGTCCTTCTTGAGAGTGTTCATGCAGTCCACTATCTGCCCGTCAGCTCTCACCTGGGAATGTGCCACACATTTAGCTGATCATATTCACAATATATACAAAGCTCCTGAACTCTCTAATAGCTGAAGCTAATCCTGTAGCTCTATAATAACGTGTCAAAATGATTTCACTCAAAACAGACAACTAGACAAATATTTCAGGGTATTTCAGGGGATAGTTAGACTCAGAATAAAGAATGACACCATAAGAGTAACTTACTCAATAATATCGAGGGATTAGCATAACACATACTTGGATTATTTGGATAAATGAACCTATACATTGACAGTTACCGCAACAAGTCCGAGCGTGTTGGCTTGCAGGCTGCCGTACCTCAGCAGTCTCAGGCCTCCCGCATTGGTAGCAATGTTGCCTCCGATGTGACAACTGCCCTTGGCTCCGAGGTCTAGAGGCATCATCAGTCCGTGCTCTGCCAACGCGTTGTCTAGCGTCTCCAACACGCAGCCTGCCTGACAGACTATACTACCTGTAAAATTTTGGAGGAACGTTGGAAATTGTAGGAAGCTCTGGAAGTTTTTGTTTGTATATTTTTATAGTAAAATTTAATTTTTAAAACAATTTATCAATGCTATTTTTATTAACTTGAATTTTTTTTTAATAACAAGTAATTTTTTAGATTTTCCTTATCTTATACAATTCCTAAGTACTGAAATCTTACCTGGGATATCATTAATTTTTATTATCTTGTTCATAGAGGAGGAAGAAATGATGACTTCATCAAATATTGGAACACTACCACCTAATACACCTAAAACAAAAATAAGATAATTTTATTCACGCTTAATAAGGAAACTAATTTTAATCAAAAACAACAAAGGATCTGTAGAAAATGTGCATCAACACAGTAAACATTTATTTATAATCTTAAAATTGCAATACAGTACCGGGGGACCGAGCCATGCTCGGTGTTTGATTCTGCAGAAGAGGCATTGAATTAGTTTTATTTCAAATTCTCGTTCATTTTCATGAGCTCGTTCGCTTCGCTCACTCGCCTCCTGGATTAGCTCGTTTGCTACGCTCACTCGCTTCCTAGATTAGCTCGTTCACTTCGCCCACTCGCCTCCCGGATGAGCTCATTCGCTACGCTCACTCACCTATCAAAAAACATTTGAGTTGCCATTCAAGTAGTTTTTTATTTCCATTATGAGAGTTGCTATTCAAGTAGGTTTTTTATTTCCATAATGATAAACCGCTGTTTACAATATTTTAATTTATAGAAGCTGATTTAATGGTTTGTTTTTGTTATTCATTGTAACCGGTGTTATGATTTTAAACTCCATAAGCCCAATGTTAAAATTTTCAATTTTCAAATGAGTTGTTTAGAAAAATACGAGTTTTTCTGAGGTAGCAGTTTTCGCCAATCGATTTTTTAGACCCAAAAGCCCCTAATCCCAAACTTTTAGCAAAATCCTTCTGCTGGATCTCGAGATAAATTTTGCAGACATAGCTTGTATTAGAGTATAGGATTAATCCCTTATTCATGAAATTCTTTTAATAAACAAAACCTAACATTTGAATTATGTTATACTCATTAGGGTGTGTCCGCAATACAGGCAGAAAGCACTTCAGCCTCAATTCAATTTATCTTTATTCATTCGACCTGGGTTACATTTATTTAAAGGTGAATATCCTATTAACTAACATGTGAAAAAGAGAAAGTATCAATTAAGTATAACTACATTACAAATAACTAGTGGACCTGTTGCTCTAAATCGAGCAAAACAAACTTTTATTGTTCACTAGCTGGCCCGACAGACGTTGTCCTGTACTAATGTCATTGAATTTGTTTTATGTCAAATACTCGTTCATTTTCAAGATGAGCTCATTTGTTTCGCTCACTCGCCTATCGAAAAAAGAGTTTGAGTTGCCATTCAAGTAGTTTTTTATTTCCATAATGAGAGTTGCCATTCAAGTAGTTTTTTTTATTTCCATAATGAACATATTTTTATGCCTTTCAAGTATGTTTACAGCTGTTTGGTGTAACCATAGATTAAGCATACTCCTTAGGAGATATTGCATGGGCAGGTTGTCAGACGAAGACGGGTGAACAGTGGCGTGCTCCTGCGGGATTTTCTAGTACTAGCATAGAATTAGTGCCGACGGCATCAGCGCAGTGGCGCAGCTCGTGGCCACGTGAGGAACCAACGATCCGCGGGCTAGGAGGGGAAACGACATCGGTGTGCGAGAGAGAGCGGGAGTACTTGTGCGATAGAGAGAGAGGGAGTGAGAAAGGCGCCGCCGACGCGACACTGCCGTAGTGCCGTGGCTCGCTCGCACTCGCAGGGCGTCCGTCAGCCACCAGCCACAGTGCCTTCGTGCCTTCCTTTCGTCAAATCGTAAAGCGGCTTCTTCCTTGATAAATGTTCTACGTTCGCTTGTGAAAATACTCTTACAGTTATAATTACAAATTAGTGTAATAGGTGTATAGTATGTATAACCGATATTTCATTACCAATGATTCAGTGAATTCATAACATACAATATTTCCTTATTAAAATCCCACTTAATTCTTTTTCACAATTTATTATTTTTTTCCTTTTAATTTCGTCGGGGCGGAGAGTAAATCCTCATGGACACTCAAAAATCCGTAGTCGAGAGTATTGCCGGACTTTTACCGGCTAAAAAAACTCCGCGAAAAATTTAAAATTATTAAAATAAATAAAGTAATTTCTGTGATTTGAGTAATTAACTTTGAAAACCTTTATTAAGTTCAAATAAAATTTATGTTCTTTTTGAAAAATTGAGAAACATTAAGAAATTATACAGGTTTGAAACACCTACGAAACGGCCAGTCCGATTTTAACGAGAGACCTATCAAATGAACGGAAATATTGTCAAATTTTATATTACGGAGTTTCAAATCTTTCCATTGCTTTTTTAAATTTATATAAGGAAAAACAGTGTAAAATATTGGTGTTTTTTTACAATGTGTGAGTAAATCTCAAATTTAAACGATTATTACAAAATATCAAGTAAACGTATCTGCTTAAAATTGTTATGGCGTATATAGGCCTAAGGGTTATTTAAAAACACTTTTGTCACGTTTCATGAAAGGAATTCATGACTACCTATATAATAAAAATAAACTTAATTTTAATCAGGCAAATATGTGTAATTCAAAAAATATATACAGGGTGTCCCAAAAAAGCGTGGTGTGATTCGCAGAATTTGATTCCACATATGAAAATAAGTCAAAATTATCTACAATTGGTTCAATTTCAGTGCTGTAATACTACTACAGAGAGTTCACAGGCATTTCGGTGAAAATTCGTTAATTTAGTTTTAAAACGTCTTTTTCGGCCATTCTCGTTCATGCGGCTCGGTTGTCGTTCCCCAGGGAGGTAAAAACCATGGAGAGCTCGTCAAATGGACAGAAAACGGTCCGCGCATTGTCAGGCTAGACCCAAAGTGCAGGACACGGCAAATCTGAGTAATCCCGAGCGGTGAGCCCGTTGTCGTTTACACGCTCCTATACCTCTTAATAATAATACAACTACAATGAAACTTATATATTTCTTTTCTGCATGAATGTCCGCATCTAACGGTATCAATATATTTTAGTTTAAAATTATGTGTAATTTGTAATAATTAAAATATTAGAAGGTTGTAAGAACATGACATAAAAAAGTAAGTAAGCGATAAAGTGTTTTATTCCTGAGATAAAATTAAACTTCCAGCAAGAAAGTTGTAGCTAATTAGTTGATCTTCAAAATTTATTCGAAAAAATTTTCGATAGAGCTTCTAGTTTCTTCAATAATCCGATATAAATTACGGCTATGTTCAGTTCTACGCGCGCCGCCGTCATCGTCGACCACGGCCCCACGCCGCACAGTGGTCACGGCTGGCGATATAGACGCGAAAAAATCTAAAGACTTTGTATACTAGTTAAAACTCCTTGTGACGCATGAAAAGGGTGTTACGGAGTGGAATACGTAACTATAGCACAAATTTCGCCTACTTTTTTACATAAAAAAAAAACACTAAATTACTTATTGAACAAATAACATTATTGAGATGTTTTGCACACACATAGTTGGTTAATCACTATCACTGATGTTGGTTTCTGAGTCTTCTGACCTTACTTCTACAGATTTGGGTTCTTCTGGAACCCGTAGAAAACTAAGTACAGTTAAGGGTAGTTTGCTAGCCCTTTTTCGATGTTTAATTCTATAGCTACTAATTAAAGGATCGGATGGCACAAGCAGCATGTGGAACAAGTCTTCCATCGTCTTCTTCGCGAGCATTTTAAATAGATTTTTCTAGGGGTTGAATGCACAATACGACCTTTCAAACAAAAAAATGTCCCCAGTTATATCAGCAGTATAAAACAATATGGTATAAAAACTGTATTCGACAAATTTATCACATTTAAAATAACTTACTCGTTCAGTGGTAGCAGTTTGCAAATAAATATTTATTGCAAAAGTTTGCAAGAGGTAGCATCTGAAATTAATATGGGTTGTGTAGAATAAAAAGATCTATCAACCAGTAATAAAATGTTGTGCAAAAATCCAATGTCACCAATCCAAATGTGTATTCCCGAATTTACGGTAATATACGTATATTTCTTTGATTAAAACTTTTTATGATATGATTCTACAAAAAATTATATATCTCTAAAGGTTGCAAGAGCTAGCAGCTGAAATTTATAGGGGTTGTTAAGTATAAAAAGACCTATCAACCAGTAATAAAATTATGACCAACGATCACCAACCCAAAAAATTATGCACTACTTAAGCGGAACAACCGAATTTTTATTGGTTTTAAAACATTTTAAGGGTTAAGAAATACGGTTAAAATATTGTTTAAGTCTTATAATTACGTTTTTATCTTTCAAGATGTTTTTCATTGCGTTAGGACGATTTTCAGTTTAGTGGAAGAGCCGATTTGTATCGTACAGCAACATTTTCCAACAAGCAAATCTGGACTGGTAATAAAGGAATGTGACTTTATTCTTGGGTTTCCCCAAGAATTCCCCTCCACCCTTCGACCTGAAGGAGAATCAAAAGCAGGTTTCTGGTTTCCCAACCCTTTAGGAAACTCTTCAGTCAAAAATTACACATTTTTGCAGACGTGAAAAATACCCCTTCTTCGCATGTAAACAGAGGAATTTGACCACTGTGCGCCGCGCCGTACTACCACATCAGAATAATCGCTTCTCATTTTACTTAGATTTCTATAAAAAGTAATTATATAAATATATATTTGACTCCATATTATATTGAGGTTATTAGCGAATTTCCCCTATAGGGAAGAAGCTATTACCGTAGTCGGCATGGTAAGACCTAGGCCCGGGACCATGATAACTTTTCGTTTTGAGGTCCCCAGACCCCAAAAACACCATTCGTTCAAAACTGTATATATATGTATATATATATATATATATATATATATATATATGTGTCCGTGAGCACGATAACTCTCGTAAAAATTATCCGATTTTGATGAAATTTGGTATAAACGTGTAAAGCAACATTTATGACTTTAAGTTCGAAAACCAGCCAGATCGCTCTATCCGAAGGGGTATTTTAGGGGGGTTTTGTACCCCAAAAATGGGTGTTTTGAATTTTTTACATATAATTTTGGAAATAGTCAAATTTTAGTTTTCACCATTGGATTCAGCTTACAAAAACACACAATTTGGTATTTTGATCATTTCTCTACGCCAATTGGTTACCGAGATATTGAAAGTGCTAAACACAGTACTTTGTCTAATGTTATTCTTATGGAGGAAAAGAAAAATTTTATATCTCGCTTATTTATGAACGTATACTGACGAAACTTGGTATACGGCTTCATCTGGTTGTGGACCATTGATATTTGCTCAAAAAAAACAATTTTTGCTAAAGGCTCCCTTAGCAGCAAACCTGCGTACTCAGCCCCATGTTATTCTTATGGAGAATAAGTAACGTGTTATCTCCCTTAATTATGAAAATAAATTAATGAAATTTGGTATGTGGCTTTACTTTAATGAGTTATATTGATATTTGTATAAAACCCCATTTTTTGTGTTCCTTCCTTCAGCAAACCTACATACTCAGCCGCCATGTTATTCTTATGGAGAATAATTAAAATGTCATAAATCTTTTATTTATGAATGTATATTGATGACACTTGGTATGTGGCTTTATGTGGTATTAAGATTCATATATATGCATTGGAAATTCGCTGAGTACGCAGGTTTGCTGCTACGGGGGTATTGTTACTTAACACTACTTAACACAGCTTTCAATTATGATAAAAAAAACATTTATCGAGATCTAATCTGAATCACGATTAAAAATTACATATTAAATATTATAAATGAATATGTAATTAAATTAAATGAAAAATAATATGAGACTTATTTGTTGTACATAGTAAAATGTTATGCAAGAATAAACATATTTGTTTTGTTATAACGTGGTTGTGAAGCAAAAATTCCTTAATAAATACTTTATTTGTCCATTTTCTAAGTTAAAATACAGGAGTCATAACCTCGATATGTATTGGATTTTATCTAAACATAATTTTGCCTTTTATTTAAACCCTTCTCTCTTTAAAATTTGTATCACTTAAAAATTTTTCCTTCTAGTTCTAGCAGTTATTTATTACATCGTTAAATTAGATTGTATTTAAATTTTAAATGTTTTCAGGTTTATCATCCTTAATTTTATGGTCACATTTTATGATTTTAATTGTGAACATTGAAATAGAAGAGAATCAACATCTGTTTACAGAAACTTAAGTTATACCTCCCTAACAACTATTCAAATAGACTTATAATTTGATTTTGTGTGAATAAATAAGGAATAGATCGGAGAAATGAAATACAAAGTCGTAAGTAAATATGTGTAGCTAAATATTTAATCGAAATTATGAATGAACTTATGGTTTTACGTCGAAACTCAGAACTAAGCCTCTACATCAGCCAATACTGTAATAACCAATCCTTTAAAAATCATATTGGCGTTAAAAGTTGAGGAACATGTCAAGGAACTCGAATACGAAAGATACTTAATTTTGAATAAACTTTTCTACCAAAGCTATAAAGGCGATGGTATGGAATCAAATTTGTTGTGTCAAAATTCAAAACTAAGCCTCTTTAAAAGCCGTACAATTGTTATTATATAGTTATTTTCACGAAAAGAGTTGACTCATGTATCGAGTAAATAAAATATGGGAGTCATTGAGTCGTTAATTAATTAATTTTGATGAAAATCCAGGTTGAGTACGTGAAAATCGAGATTTGTATGCTAATATTGTAACTTACACGTGTTTTTACGTCATAATTAGAGGTTAAATACATTTTAATTTAGTACCAAAAGATAAATAATTTATTCAGTAATTCGATTCCAAAAACCATTTTACTATAAAAAAATCCCTCGCGCCGTAAACCTCATTTAACTGAGGACGCGTCGCCAATAACCCATAAGACGCTGTACTGAGCGCTGCGGCTGCGACCGCCGAATCCTACACTTTGAGATGTGACCTTGAGCCCAGCCGTACCGAATTTTGGTCTATCCCGACTATGGGCGCGAGCATGGTCTATCCCGACATGTTTTCTACCTCGCTGTCGTTCCCAGTCAATAAGAAAAGTTTTGGTTGTCATTTTCAGACAATAAAAAACGTTGCCGATCGTCATTTCGGGCCATTAAATGCAAGTAAATTCCTGTTTTTGATCCATCCGATGCGGAAAAATAGGCGTTCTTTGGTGATAGATCGGGGTCGAATCGCCGACTGTATTCGTAAAAAATACGTTCCGTTTGACACGTTTGACCTTAAAAAATAACACAGTTTGACCGTTTTCAGGCTAAAAAATGTGGTGCGATTGACGTATTAGACGGCTAAATTAGAATATATTGCTATTTTAGGCCAATAATATGTATCTCGGGTGTCTTTTAAAATCGCCGTATCTCGGCTGATAAAATTTGTTTCGATGTTAGTCTCGGTAAAATCTTTGTTTTCGACGATAACATACTTTGATACTTCCGCTGGCGGTTGGCCTTTGAATTGCGGTTTGAGTATAAACTATTGCGGTATTTTTGCCCGATAAACTACGTTCATTGGTCGTTTTTGGTCTAAAAGTTACGGCGACCATGAAATGCCGTCAAATTGTCATTTTTATCCGAAATAACTACCAAAGTTCAAATTTATGGTTCGCAAAATATAAAAAATATAAAAAATAAATTAAATTTATTGGGAAAACTCAAAAACAATTAATATAATCATTAATCAGATTTATAAGGCAAGGTCGAACATATTCTTTCTCAGTCATCACCTGTTAATAACTAGCGTATAATAATATAACATTGTAATGTGAATGGGTCATGACATTCCTATGAAAATCGAAAGACGCTTGCGGCAGTTTCAGGCAGTACACCACCTCGGCGAGGCGCCTCGGCCGTTGACGGTGGCGGGACGTGGTAACGGGCTTCGGTCGGTGCACTCAGCGGAGTGTGTGTGTTAGGGGTTGGGAGATGGGAGATATAAGAGGGGTTAGCGGAGGGGCTGTTAGGATGGGCGCGCGGCCGAAGGGGAAGAGCGGAAGGGCAGCGACAGCAGCGCGGCAGCGTAGACGTTCCGAACTAGCTCCGCCGTCGCCTTGGACGTACAAGCAGACCGTGTACGCTTGTCCCATTACGATGGGTGATCTCCTGTGTAACTAACTGAACTTATTTTATCAAATCAATGGGATGTAAGTTGTGGGACAGAGCCCTTCCGTCAGATTAAAAATTGTCTTGTATAAGAACCTTGTCCTGACATTAATGAACCCAACAAAAAAATAATTATTCAATTTGGTGCGCCCATTCTCAAGTGATGGCGTGACACAGGAATTAGGCATTCATTTTTATATAATTAAGATATCGGTTATCAGCTGTTCTTACTGTTTACCTGTATTTTATTGTATCATCACCTGTTTTAGAATGCAACTGAATTCAAACTACTCTTCATGTTATATTTATGGGAAAAAATTGAACTTTGAGGGTGTCCTGTGCCCTTCAGCAAAACAGTATTGGAAATTGAAAACCACTTTGCACAGCTACGAATCTGGGCCTTTTTTGATACCTTAATCATCAAAATTGGTTAAAATAACGAAGTTCACAAAAATCGGCTTAGCAAATTATAGATATAGAAGATTGTTTAGATCATAAGTTTTAAAACCCTTTACTTCCTATGGTTCCATATGGATAAAGGTTTTTTTATTATTTTTATTTACGTCTTTGCCTGCAAAGTTGTGCATTTTAAAATCTATGAAATAGTTTTCTACACTAAATGAGATGGGAATTTTATATTGTATAGTCTCTATTAATTTTATACAATTTTAGACTTATAAGTAAAATAATGTTTAGTGATGTATCGGCTATAGGGAAAGGTATTCTCATACTCATTAAAATGGCACTAGTAGGTGCCCGTCGAAAATTCAACGGATAAAATACTAAGTTTGGCCGACGGTACACTGTAGGAACAACCACAAACAATGAAATACATGACTTAAAATATCACAAATTATGAAAATGCACGTTTATATATACTAGGAGTACGCTCTTATATCGCGTATAAGGATTGAGTGATCGCGTAAAATACAAAAAAAATGTTTCAATTGACAATATACCTCATGGGCCCTCCATTATAACTGCAGCTTGACAATGACACACAAATCCAGAACATGACAAACAATGAGGCCTGAAATCTGTCAATCAGTCAGACAAAGTGCATATGAAGTAGTTACTCACCCCTCAGTCTCACTGGGGGCTGTATCATCTAGGCCCTCATAATAATATTAGCTGAAGATTTTGATAAAATATAATATGTTGGCGGCAATAAAGGTCCCCAATCAGTGAGAGCACGTGGTTTAAAAGTAGTTATACACTTTGGTTCCACTGGAGGACCCATCAGGATATTTATTTTATTGTAGCTTAATATTGCTGTAAAAATCTATAAGTATAAGTACAGAACTTGATGAACAATACGTTTTAAAAACAGTCAATTGGTTTTGAATGCCAAAATATTTTAAACTCTAATCGAGAGGTTTTAATGTAACACATTAACCTTACTGGGGGGAGGGGGGCTATGCCCCCCAGGCCTCCCATTGTTATTGTAGCTTGATACGGTTGTTCAAATACATAGGCAACCTATAAATGCAGAACTTAAAAAACAATAAGGCTTAAATCATTCCATTTTTTTTAAGAAGAATAAATTGCCTCATATTAAAAAGAAAAGAAAAGTAGTATCTTATGTTAAATATAATCTAGGAAGAAATTAAAACTCTTTGACCCACTTCTTAGAATCCACGAGTCATTGTGTCAAGGTCCAAGATTTTGTATACATCTTAATATATAAATACCCCCGTAGCAGCAAACCTGCGTACTCAGCAAATTTCCAATGCATAAATATGCATATATATGTATCTTAATGCCACATAAAGCCACATATCAAGTTTCATCAATATACTTTCATAAATAAACAATGTATGACATTTTAATTATTCTCCATAAGAATAACATGGCGGCTGAGTATGCAGGTTTGCTGAAGCAAGGAACTCTAAAAATGGGGTTTTACACAAATATCAATATAACTCAAGTAGGTAAATTGTTTTTTTTGTGCAAAAAATAATGAACCACAACCTGATGAAGCCATATACCAAATTTCATCAGTTTATGTTCATAAGTAAGCGAGATATGCAATTTTTATTTTTTCCATAAGAATAATATTAGACAACGTACTATGTTTAGCACTTTCAATATCTCAGTAACCAATTGACGTAGAGCAATGATCAAAATACCAAATTGTCTGTTTTTTATGCTGAATTCAATGGTACAAATTATAATTTGATTTAAATAAAATGAGATGTGGAAACCCGAAAAAACCCATTTTTGGTGTACAAAACCCCCCGAAAACCCCCTTCGGATGGTGCGATTCATATGGTTTTCGAACTCGTTCAAATAAATGGTGCTTTACACATTTGTACTAAATTTCATTAAGATCAGACCTTTTTTACGAGAGTTATCGTGCTTACGGTCACTTATATATATAAATTTGAATGAATGGTGTTTTTGGCATCTGGGGACCTCAAAATGAAAAGTTATCATGGTCTCGGGCTTAAGGCTTACCATGAGACCTACGGTAATAGCTTCTTCCCTATAGGGGAAATTCGCTAAAAGACAAATTGTATATCTCCCTTATTTATGAACATAAACTGACACAATTTGGTATATGGCTTCATCTGGTTGTGGTTTATTGTTGATTCCACAAAAAACAATTTTTCACCAATGGTTCCTGTAGCAGCAAACCTAAGTACTTGGTCCCCATGTTATTATTATGGAAAATAATTCAAATGTTATATATCGCTTATTTATGAATGTATATGGATGAAACTTGGTATGTGGCTTCGCTAAGATGAATTCTATCGATATTTGCAAAAAACCCATTATTTTGTGTTCCTTGGTGCAGCAAATCTGCATACTAATCCCCAATGTTATTTTTATGGAGAATAATTAATATTTTAAATATCGCTTGTTTGCTTGTTTGTGAATATATTTCTTATGAATCCTCTTAAGTCTTTTAATGTGTTATGTTATATATTAATTTTAAATTCGCTGAGTATGCGGGTTTACTGCGACAAGGGTATTTAGTTTTACTGTAACGGGGGGAAAACGTTACGTAATAACTAACATTCAGACGGTAAAATATTTTACAATCAACCTAATCATATATTCATTCTAATATCAAACGCAATTTCATTCGGTTTTTTATAAATTTCGCTTATGAAAGTTGATCCACAGAGTTCCTTGGGGCATTTGCCCCTTAAACAGATTTGTTTAAGGTCACTACAGTTATTATAGCTCAATGTTCCTTTGATTCATTTTGGACATGACATGACCACACTGTATGTTATCTTCATTCAGTGGTTTTAGTTACTGCTCTTTTAGGAAACCACATGTTACTGCTCTTTTAGGAAACCACATGTTATTCCTATCCCCATATAATCTAATATGAGTAAGGTTTGTTTGCTTGCTTGCTTGTATGCAACTGAGATGCCACTCTGATCTCAAAAACGACTACAACGATTTCCTTCAAAAGTTGTAATTAATTAATTTATGTGTTAAAAATAAGTTCTAGACAGGTCTAATCCCCAAAAAATTCAAATTATGTCAAACACCCCCGTCACAGCAAACCTGCATACTCAGGAATTTCCAATGAATATTTATGTCTTAAAAACACATAAGGCAGATCCAGGATTCAGAAGAAATATATCTACAAATAAGCGATGAATAAAATATTAATTATTCTCAATAAGAATAATGCTGGGGATGAGTATGCAGGTTTGCTGTAACAAGGAACACAATAATGGGTTTTTATGCAAATATCAATAGAACTCATCTAGGTGAAGTCACATACTAAGTTTCATCCACGTACATTCATAAATGAGCAATATATAACATTTTAATTAATCTCCATAAGAATAACATCTGGACCAAGTACCTTGTTTGCTGCCATGGGAACCACAGGTGAAAAAAGTTGATTGGCAAACAACAATACCCACTACCAGATGAAGCCATATACCAAGTTTCATCAGTTTATATTCATAAAAAGCGAGATATAAAATGTTCCTTTTCCTATATAAGAATAACATTAGACAACGTACTGTGTTTAGCACTTTCAATATCTCAGTAACCAATTGACGTAGGGCAATGATCAAAAGACCAAATAATGTGTTTTTTTAAGCTGAATCCAATGGTGCAAACTAAAATTTGTCTTTTAAAAAAATTAAATGTGCAAATTTCTAAAAACCCATTTTAGTGGTCCAAAACCCCCCAAAATACTCCTTCGGATAGATTGATCTGTCTGGTTTTCGAACTTAAGTCATAAAGTTTGCTTTAGACATGTATGCCAAATTTCATCAAAATCTTACAATTCTTACGAGAGTTATCGTGCTCATTTGTCATTCATTCCTTTGTAATATATATATATATATATATATATATATATATATATGTATACAGTAGAACCTCGCTAATTCGAATTTCAGGGGAAAGACAATATATTTTGAATCATGGGAAGTTTTAAATAAAGAGGGTTTGAATTATCGAGGTCATAATAAATAAAATTTGAATTATGGAGGTCCCTGTTTTAAGTGTAGAGAGATTGAATTATAGAGGTCAAAATAAAATTCAAACTATAGAGGTCCAAGTTTATTTTTTAAAAGCTAGACAGAATAGTGTAGTTCAAACACATCTCTTGGACAAAATACTCAACAGGCGTGTTTTTTGTCCTGAATTCGAATTACAGAGGCTAACGGTAACGCAGTTCGAATTGTAGAGGTTGACTTTGAATTTTGGAGGTAACAGTTTGAATTACGGCAACAAAATTGTAATTGTAGAGGCTCGAGTATATACAAATTCAAATTTTAGAGGCTGCATTAAGCGTAAAAATCACTTTGAATTATCTGTACATTATTTTTCAAATTTTAGAGGTTTTCTGAGGGGATCAGACAAACATTACTAATTATAGAGGTTTTTGAATTATCGAGGTTCGAATTAGCGAGGTTCTACTGTAGTTTTGAACGAATGGCGTTTTTGGGGTCCGGGGACCTCAAAAGGAAAAGTTAACTTAGTCCCGGGCCTAGTTCTTACCATGCCGACTACGGTAATAGCTTCTACCCTATAGGGGATGAAATTCGCTAAAAACAAAATTTGAAAATTTAAAAAATAAAATTGGTTTTATGGAGTTTCAAATCAAAACAAAAGAATCATAACAGCTGTTTATGATAAATAAGTGAACTGTCAGAGTATATAGTGAACTCGCTTTGCTCGCTGGGGGCTCCGCCCCCCAGACCCCCGCTTGGGGTCGCTCCAGTTGTTATTATTGGTCAATGACCCTTCAAGTATTTTTTACATAGTATACTATTTAGATTCATTATGGTTAAATCCACTCTAGATGTTTTCACTGTTCAATAGTTCTATAATTTGTTTATACTCTCCATGTGAAAGTTGCTTTGACAGTTTACTGGATATTTGTTTACAGCTGTTACGATTTCTTTTGTTTTTATTTGAAACTCCATAAGCCCAATGTTAAAATATCCAATTTTCAAGATCAAAATTAGTGGTTTTAAAATTAAAAATTGTATATTTTGGCAATTTTACCGGGGGTTTCAAGGTACAAGCTACCTGCTTGCTAAATATCACGTTTCTAGTTCGTCTGGAAATGGTCTAGAATTCATATGTCTGGTGTGTTACACATGGGGCTGTATATATATTAGACTATTATTGTAGTTTAAGTATTAACATGTGATTATCTCAAAGCAGTGACTAAAATAAACTAAAATCATAAAATGAAGATTACATTAGAATGGCAATTTCATATCCAAAATTAATCAAAGGGACATTGAGCTATAATAACAACTGCAGTGACCTTAAATATCTCCAGAAAAGAGACAAATGAGCTAATAAAATCTACTCATAAGTTGCGGGATGTGATGAAATATTAAGTCATCTAAACAAACTGACAGACCTTCCCCGAGCAAAGCCCGGCCTTCGGGTACTACTTCAACAACAAGAACATGAGTATTACTTTGAACATTAACTCACAGATTATAAACTGCTGTTATTTACTTTGTTTAGATTTTAAACTCTATAAGCCCAATGTTAATTTTTTTAACTTTTAAAATTAGTTTTTTCTAATTACCGTATTTGATTTGTCCTGGGGATGAGACCTGTCTAGAACATATTTTAAAGTAGTTTGATGTGTTTTCAGAGAAGTACAAGTATTAATGAAATAGGCTATGATTCAATGAAATGATCATTTTTCCAGTTTTTAATTTGTTTATAGGATTGATTATACTGGTAGCCTATTTAAATTATAGACTTACTCATTTTACGTTAGTTATTTTTACATTTAAAAACAAGCTAGGGGGTAACACATATATTACATAACACACTTAAGGGGTGGGAGGGGGTATGGTGTAGCGTTATGTAGGGGAGGGGTTACGTAACTCACACATATCAACCCTAAGAGCTGGCGCACTCCCGTATCTATTGATAATGTTATAAATCTTTTACAATTAAAAGCTAATCTAATTGATATCTTAATCAAGGTTACAGTTAGTTAGTTCCGTTATACTATTTTACTAACAGTAAAACTAAAACGAGTTCGCACGCAGCACGCTGAGGTGAGGGATGTGAATTTCCATATAAAAAACTTTTAAAACTCAAAATCAGTGTAAACACAAACATTTATTCCAATTTTTATTGAAATCTGAAAATGTTGATTTTTTTGGCTGTTCTAATGCTCCTGGTTATATTTACCTGCAATGCTGGGAATACGATTTTGCACATTATAAGGTTAGGAGAGGATCCAGTCAGGCTTGAAAGTAGTGTGAGGTTGTTGGGGATGAGAAAAGTACACCAACAAATGAATAACAGGCTTTTCTAATGCAAAACCCCCTTAAGACAACGTACTGTGTTTAGTCGATACACATTTACTTTAATAACTCCGTAAATATTTATGCTAGAATGACGAGAGAGGGCTTAAAACTTTCGCCTCATTAATTCCCATCTTTTTACATGCATTAAATTTATATCCGGGGCTTTTCTGACCCTTTCTGGGCCCAAAAACTCAAAATTCAAAAGATTAATCGCCAAAAAAGGGGTTTAGAGTTTTCCGATTGTTTTGCCCAATGAACTTGTCCAACTAATTATAAAAAGAAACGTCCTTACCAAATTTGAAGTAAATCGGACGAAAAATGTGACCGCTAGAGTGCAAACATATATATATATATATATATATATATATATATATATACATATATATATATATATATATATATATAAAATTTTGAACGACCCCCCAAAACGTGTTCAGGGGGTCATGTTAGGAAAATGGAAACTACAGCAAGGCTATCATTGACAATTCAAATTCAAGATCTTTTAAGAGGGGTACCAGTTAATCCATGTATATTTCTAAACCCATAAGAGCAATGATTCTTTCAAGTTCCATCCAGCCTCAATGGGTGGTCGGATGTTGTTGATTTATAGCCTTTTTCAGGAGGAAAAAAATAACAAAGCGATTTCAGTGAGCAAAGTTTCAAATTTATTTTTTATTTCTATTTTTCTATTGAATTTTAAAATGCAAATCGAAAATGTTGTCACTGAAATTGCTAGATAACCACCAGCACAACATTTCTTCTAAATTTTAAAAATATATATTCACAAATAACACAGGACGGATTTTGAAAGTATTGGCCTTATGGGGGAAGCAGTTAGAAATGCAAAAAGTTTAGAGACTTTTCCATTCTAAAAACGCCACATGCATGACCCAGAGGGGAGCGCAGAATTGGACACGTCAGAAAGTGTTGCAGCGACGACTCCAAGCAGTCCTAAAGATTTGGTGGAGTGGTACATTCATGGAGTTCATACCCCTGCCGCCACCATTACTGTACTATTAGACCACGCCCTTTGACTAAGGTTGCTCCCTCCCCATCAGTGATGCCAACAGACATATAACAAAAATGTCGTATACTCATAAAATATGACCATTTTAAACCATAACCTTGCCATTCTTTGGACGCTTTGAACATAATTTTACGTTCTTACGTAACTAATTAAGTAATTCAAAGAGTACATTTAAATTTTTTTCATGACCTTGTAAACTGAAAAGCATTGATTGAATAAAAGTTGAACATAACTTATTGAATTATAAATGAAAAGTAAACAATAACAGTTTTATGCAGGACTAAAAACTTATGTAGCGCGCTGCGGCGGTTGGGTTACATTAGGTTACTCTAATTTTACGTCCATAACACATAATTTCTAAGGGACCCATAATTTTAAACTGTATGCTGGAAGTTAGCGGACCTGCTGTTAATATGTGCAGAGTGAGAACAAGAGAGTGGCTCGCTGGTTTAGTACTCTCAGCTGCAGGGTGGGAGGCTGTGACAATTCTCCTGCCAAACATTTCTACTGCGCGTAGTCGTCGCTGCGACAGTTTTTGACTGAGGACTTTCCATTGTCTCACCTAGAGCATGACTTCCATTGTATTACATGTACTATAAGTGATAGCACCTAGTTAATTACACTTGAAAACAGGAATGAAGTCCAGCGAGAAATGTAGGCCTAAATTAAAAATCTACTTACAGGCTTAAAGTGCTCAACTGAATCGTTTTTATGTGAGATTTAATATTTAAGAATACATTTTTAACAAATTTGGTGTGCAATAGTCACATATCACGATAGGCTATGGCAATATGATGTGTATCGCGTCACTTATACTGTATCATTTTAGATGCACCGTATAATTTGAATTTAACTTATATCCTGATATAAGGGACTTAAAAGACCCTTTATTTGAAGCGGCAAAGATAGCCTGGCTATAGTTTTCATTATAAAAAAGCCTGAATTACTTTCTTTGAAAACTTTGTAAAAAAAACTTTTTTTGATTAAAAGTCCAATACAGGTAAAGATCTTTAAGTTAAGAGTAGAATTTGTACAGTACAATATGCATACACCACCCATTCGGCGTTGATATGTCGATCCTTAAACTTTTATGAATATAAAAATTCAACTATATTATTATATTGTTAATAATATGATATATTTGGTATTAAAAATTTGGTTTATTATACAATACAAACAACTCCGAGATATGATAACGTTTGCAAGTACAACTTTTTTGGCTTGTCTACGGCAGTGGCATTTTGTATTTAACGTTGTTAGAAGACAACGGTCTAAACCCCTCAAAGTCTTGTGGGCAACATGGGAATCAAACCAGCGACTTCTTGTACCAAAGTCCAAGACGTTAACCGTTAGGCTAGCAAGGCACCCACCACCCTCACTTCGTTAATAAAATTTTACGTGAGTTTCAAACAGTTATTGTTCTAAAAACCAACAAATAACAATAAGGAAATCATAATGAGAATGATTTTAATAGTTTTTACCGTGGTAATACATGACAGACTCCTGGTGTCTTCCACCGACGCTGATACAAATAGAAGTACCAAACGCACGATTTAATACGAGCAACAACAACTACTGTACGAAGCGATTAGTTACTAAGCTTATTGCAGCTGCATTGCCGATCAAATATTGAGTTAAGGAGCAGAATGTGTCATCATAAAACAGCTTTTATAGCCTCAAAGTCATTCCATGCATAGCCTCATCAGGTAATATCAGAACAATGTAAGGTAAAGAGTTGGGCTTCAATAATGAATACCACCTTATTTCCAACTGTAATATTTTGGTATATGGCCAAACAACTATTCCTAATCAAACCTACCTAACCTAACCAAACAGCCAAAGTACGCTGCAGTGACTTCATGTTATTGAATCAAAAAGAACTAAGTAAACAGTAAGCTGAAAAATAAAGGTTATTAGAACTGTTGGATCCTGTCGCCGCTTAGTTGCGGCCGAGTCATATGTACAGCGACGGCTCTTTTCCGAAGTCTTAAAGCAGCGTGCAAGCATTTTTATTTGGTATTTGCCAGGTCACATGCCTTCAACATAAATTATGATTGAATGTACCGGGATGCGCAGCAGAATACCTTCCATGAGGTATATTTAGTTTTGTGTTTAATTCTTGACAGTCACGTTATAGTACGGTACCTATTTTCTCAGCTGTTGTTTGTAAATTTCTTTAAAAATAGCCTTCTGCAACTGTTTGTATGTTTATTTTAATAACACGCCAAGTAGAAAAAACTAAGAAGGCTTACAATTTAGCTTGTAGGGCCTAAGTCTGATATTGTGTAAAATAATTAATTAATTAAACTTAATGTACATACAAATCTTGACTACCTAATAATTAATGCAATAGGCCGAGCAGCTTAAAACCCAGGCCTCTGGAGGGACCGTAAGAAGCCAAACTCAGTAGGATCCAATAGTTTAAGCCTAACATACGATGTTTTTTTTTATTATGTGCTCGAGTTGGGTAAGGTTTATAAGACAATGTGGTCTGGTGGATTTATTTTAGTATGTTTGGCCATTCCAAGTACAGTTTCACTCGGCAAACTTAAGTTTATCACAAAAAGCAAGTGGACATTAGTGACATGTTGTAACTCCCAAACATAAATATAAGCTAGGCCTATTATAAAATTCCCCCCTTATAGACTACCAATGTTGCACTTCCACAGACGCCCAGTGGAACAATCGAATGAAAATAATCTAAATACGTTAATGTTTTGATATTTTTATATAAATATATCGGATCAAATTGATACCCCTGACTTAATATAATCGTAATAATAGATTTTTTTATCATATATCCCGGTAATTTAAATTTTATTTACATCATATTTTGTTTGGAAAATGGCACATAATTAAAATTAGGCCTACATAATTACTTAACCATAGTATTCTTTGTGGGAGTGTTTTAAACAATGAAGAAAATACTGTAAAGTTTTGAAAATCGTAGTTTAATTACAAAATCAATTAAATGTAGGATTTGTAACGACGATATCAGGTTGAAAATCAAGGAAGAAAATAAAATTTTGTTTCGATGTTGTAAAACGGTAAATAAATATAACGTTTCAGTTAGTGCTTTGTAAAATACTTTTTTTTAAGAGCAAAGTTTGGATTAACAAACGTATTAACAATCTCATTTACTGCTTTAGTGTTACCGCAACGTTATTGATTATGATTTTTTATTGAGAGAAACAAGTCATGGAGGCGGAGGCATTAAAACCAGCACTGAGACGTGTGATAAATTTACTTGTATTTAAGTTATTGCGAAATGTTAATAATAAATTAAAGTAGTTATTATTTGTACATACATCAATATTTTACATTGATTATTTTCATTCGATTGTTCCACCAGGCGTCTGCGGAAGTGCAACCACTACCAAGGCCTATTTATGGTTAAAATAAATAAATTAACATCAAGGCTAAAAGTAAAATATGATGTAAAACTGTTCACTCAATCCAATAAAGTTGTGAGACCCCTCAAAACGTGTTTAGGGGGTTACGTTAGGAACTTCTATGGTGGTCCCAGGCTTAAGTTTCACCGAGTGGGCCATGCTAATAGTTCACTTTTTCGTAGGAAATTCACTAATAAATCAAAAGCTTGATGAGCTGATCAGCAGTCTAATGAAAATCACAGAGTTGGGATTATAATCAGCTGTTTGTTATAAACAAAACAAATCCCACCAAAATGGTTTGTAGACACTTACATTTTGCATCATTCAACAAACTTAAAAGGAGAAAATTATACATCTAACAATTTTGGGGAGTATCGGAATGTTTTAGCTTCAAATTGGTATAAATTCCATGACCACACGCTACCTGGTTTTCTCAAGCTAAGGCTGAGTTCCTTCGAAAATTTTCCTATGTGAATAACATTGGGAAATTTGAGGACTTTACTTTATATCAGTAAACAAAAGGGAGAAACTTATAAATCTGACAATTTTGGAGGTATCGGGTTGTTTATGCTTCAAATTGGTACATATGTATATGGTTCAATATGTATATTATGTAGTATTCTCAAAATAAGGCCGATTTCCTTCCCAATTCTCCCATTTTTAAATAACATGTGGTAATTTTTTAAATGCTAATATTTTATGAACTAAAGCGGTATTTTTGAGATTTACATTTCTCTGTTAATCTGCAATGTAAAAGCTTTAAAATGACACATCGATTGTCCAAATCGGTTGAAAAATAACGACGTAGTGGGCCGAAGACGAAATTCCTTAGCTAATTAATTTAGAAGATAAAACTAATACACAAATAAACATAATAGAAACATTTAATAAACTAGAATATCAAGTTAAATAGTTGCAATATGAAAGATATAAATATTACAGACAGTAACATATACACATGAATACAATTGGTAACAATGTTTGAGTATAATTGTACAGTATAACAATTTGTGTATTTTTTATGGCGTTGACGTTCAAACTATAAATTTTGCATGTTGCAATTAATTTTAAATTGTTCAGTAAAATATAAATTATATTATATAGAAATAAATTACACTACCTGTATTACCACCCTGTGGAACCACTGCCAGGTTTTCATCATTGCAGAATTTTAAAATTGCCGCAACTTCCTCTGTAGTCTCAGGTTTTAAAACTACTTTCCCATTGCCTGAAGGAAAAACATTAAGATTAATCATACTAAGAGATGTCATATTTTACCTAAATATGCATCAAATGCTTACCTGTATAAATATAAAATCTTAAGATAAAAAACAAAAAACATTTTAAATATTGTCGAATTTGTTTCATAATAATATTTTGATTCCTAATTGGTATATATTAAAATTAAAATCTGCATCAAAGATTTATGTACGGAGATTCAAAGTAAACTGTGTATATGACCCAAGATTGCAATTTTTTTCAATTGGCTATTGTTATTAGTAAAGAAATAGTCCCTAGCCTGTAATAAAGCTACATAAGATATCATTATGTAATAATCATTCGCCCAAGCCTTCCTTAAAAATGCAAAGCTCAGAAATTATAAAATTGATCAGTAAATTAAATCCAATTTGTTATTCTCACATTAGTTCTTAAACTTAGCGTATCAACGAAACAAAATAGAATTTTTCTATTTTTATTCAGCCGTTCACTAAAAACACTAGCAATAATTTTATCATGGTTTTCTATTCGTGACAGTTACCCCTGAAAGTTTTGAACCAGTCGACATTATGACATTCCAGTTCAGACGGGTCAGTGAGCACGCGCCCTGGCCGCAGGGTCTGGCGGAAGTGGCGCAGGTGGAAGTCACGAAGTTCTGCGTACGCGCCTCTCTTGACTGCGTACAAGTCTGCGGTGAGGGGCACTGCTGCGGAGTGTTGCAGAGTTGAGGCGCTGAAGCTTCTAATACAGAGAATGACGATACTCCTGGACAGTGGCATTCTAGCAGAACAGAATAAAGTTACAAAAGAGTTCACCATTATTTTCAGCCTATATCTGGGGAACAGAAATTACTTTAAATGTATACATCTTTTAGGGAAATGTTTACTAGTTTCTCTATGTGCATTTATACACACAGGTCACAGTTATTAGTAGTTTATAGTCTGATTGTTAGCCACACGATTACACGATTGATCGAAGACCTTATTGCGTCTATTAGAATGAATCAAAGGTCTTTCATAGCCTTATTTAACCTATCGTCAAATTTTTATTATATTTATACAGTTTCTAAAAGTGTCAGCTTGATAGCTTGTTGGCTTTCTATTTGCTTGTTTCTGAAGCCCCGTTTCCATTAAAACAGTATCTGCTCAAAACATGTTTTTGAGTTAAACTTAAAACAATGTTCAAGTAAAATATTGAATGGAAACACTCATAAACTGTTTTGAACTTTGTTGGCCAACAAAATGTGTTTTGAGCCGATGCAGCTGACAAAGTTTTGAGGAGAGCTCAAAACATAATGGAAACCAGGGCCGTATTTAGGATCGTTGTGGCCCCCGGCGGCTCACTCCAGTGAGGTCCCTCTATTATTTGTTTTTATGAACATAAACTGATGAAACTTGGTATATGGCTTCAACTGGTTGTGGTTTATTGATTTTTGCACAACAAACAAATTTTTCACCAATGGTTCCCGTAGCATCAAACCTAGGTACTCGGTCCCCATGGCCCCATGTTATTCTTACGGAGAATAATTAAAATTGTATATATCGCTTATTTATGAATGTATACGGATGAAACTTGGTGTGTGACTTCAATTACATAAGCTCTATTGATATTTGCTTAAAAACCCATTATGTTGTGTTTCTTGTTGCAGCAAACCTGCTTACCGTCCCCCATGTTATTCTTATGGAAAATAATCAAAATAGTATGTATCGCTAAATTATGAATATATACATACTGATGAAACTTGGTATGTTGCTTCACGTAGTTGAGTTATAATGATATTTACATAATAACCCATATTTTGATGGCAGCATACCTGCTTACTCAGCCCTCATGTTATTCTTATGGAGAATAATTAAAATGGTATATATCGCTTATTTATGAATGAATATTGATGAAACTGGGTATGCGGCTTCACCTAATTTAATTCTATTTATATTTGCATAAACACCAATTGTTTGTGTTCCTTGTTTCAGCAAACCTATGTACTCATCCCCAATGTTATTGTTATGAAGAATAATTCAAATTGTACATACTGTATTGATTACTTGTGAATATATTTTAATGAAACTTGGTATATGGCTTTATGTGGTATTAAGACATATATGATGCATTGGAAATTTGCTGAGGATGCAGGTTTGCTGCGATAGGGGTATTTTTTATATTTTTTTTTCATTCCTTATGCTGCTTGGGACGTATTGCATGAATTTTATTCCAATGTAGGAAGGGCTTACCTCAAATTTTTCTTTTTTATGTTTTTTAATTCAGGTTTCAGGTTTGAGAAAGAAAAAAATGAAAGTTTTTAAATTATGAAATTTGTTTGTTTCTGGTATTGTAGTTATGGATTTCTTTTTGTCTTTGTATTTTATAATCACTATTTTTTATGCACAAAATTGTTTTACAGAATGTAAAGGCCACACGCCAAACAATTGGTAACAAAACCAATCAAACATTTAAAAGTGCTGTGCTTAGTGCTGTGAAGGGAAAACTAAACTGGCTAAAAAAATCATAAATGCAATCTCCTGGTGGCACTCAAAAATGGGAAACACAAAAATAGAGCAAGAGGAATCAGAAGAAATAACAGCTTATTTTAAGAAATCATACACTCCACAGAAGTTCAAGACTGATAAACAAAAAGAAAGTTCTAAGTCAAGAACAACTGGAAAGCTCAATATTGAGGTAATTAATATGAGTATGACAACAGCTATAAAGATGTTTGAAAAGGACAAGTCTACAGCATTTGTGCATTGCATATCTTCAGATTTCGGTGAACCCAGGCAGATGAGTGCTGGGGTAGCTGTGACATTTAAAAACCATGATGACAAACCTTTAGCCTCCCAGTGTATTGGTACCCATCTTGCTTGTCAGGAGATCGAGGATAGAGCTACGGTATATAGTTTACTAACCAAGTCTCACTTCAATGGGAAACCTAAAGATCGGGACTATGACTGCGCATTTCAACAGCTTGAAGAAGATTTTCAAAGTGAAAAATTAAAACAATCGGTTTGTCCTACACTCGGCTGCGTGCGTGACAAAATACATCTTCAACATCTTATTTCTGATTTAATCAGCTTCCAGATATCAACAAGGTCATTAGTTAAAATTATAACTTATGATGAGAGATCCTCAAGAATTTTAAGAAATGGACTTACCTTTGATGACTTTTTGAAACAAATGTGTAACTTAATTGAGGTGGAGACTTCCACTGGTAATTTCTACAAATCAATGAACAATTCTCCGCCTTTGTTGACTCAACCCCCAGTTGAGGGTGACATCATATCAAATGAGGCCAACAATAATACTCAGTGCTTCGAGGAGGCTACTCAGCTGCAGTAAAAAAACTCTATTCCAGTGACTGGAAATGTAACTTAGACAATGATATTATTAATGTTCATGGTACAGCCAGTACAGGCGGCATTCAAACAAATTTTGGTTTATTGATTATGCACCAAAACGCTCAACACTTGGAATCTCGGTTAAATATTTCGAAGATCAATTTAGAGGAAATACATCCTGACATTATAGCTCTATCAGAACATAAAATGACTTCAGCCGAACTTTTAGTACTGAATATTCCAAGTTATTCAGTAAGTTCCTATTATTCAAGATCTTTTTGATCAGGGGGTGGAGTTGTTATTCTGGCTAAAAAAGAAATAAAAAGTAATGATATCAAGTTTCCAGCAGTAAAGGAATTGATAGTGGAAAAGGTGTTTGAATGCTGTCTGTCGGAGATAATTGTTAGTGAATTTTCATTTGTTCTAGCATGTATTTACAGATCCCCCAAGCAATGTTTTTTGGATAGTTTTTTTTAGATAAACTAGATATATTATGTAGCATATTAAGTAAAAAATTTAAAAATATTGTAATAACAGGTGACTTTAATATTACTGTTTTGAATCAGGATAGAACATACAGTAAGTTTGTAAATATTTAAAAATCACATAATCTGACGTATATAGTTGACTTTCCGACTAGGGTTACTGCTGACACCGAAACTGCAATTAATTGACAATTTTGTTACAAATATAGAAGATAGGCAGTTGAAAATATCAGGCATAATAACTCATATTTCAGACCATGATGATCAAACTCTGGAAATTTTAGGTTTAAAAAATGAGCATTCATATGTCATTAAAAAACAATGTAGGAAATTTACCCAAAATAATGTAGAATTGTTTTTAACTTTGCTAGCTAAGGAAAGCTGGCATGAAGTCTATCGAGCTGATGTGTACACCAAGTATGATGTTTTCCACTCTGTATTTATTCATTTTTTTGAAATCTGTTTTCCTAAACTTATGGGGGTACAGAAAGATACAAATCCAAATCAGTGGATTTATAGAGACATAAAACAAAAACAAATTGACATAGTAGAATTAGAAAAAGTATGTAGAATATCAAAAAAGGACAACTTAATGTTAAAAATAAAAAACTTAAATAAAGAACTAAAGGATCAAATAAACATTGAGAAAAAGATGTTTTTTGACAGGAAAGTTTTAAGTTCTGCTAATAAATCCAAATCATTGTGGAATATTATAAAGTTTGAAATAAATAATAAACCAAAATTCACCAACAACATTAAAATAACCACAAATGGAACGTCAAGCTCAGAGCCTATTGAAGTGAGTAATATCTTTAATCACTTTTTCATTACTGCGGTTGACAGTCTGGTACTGCCTCATATAATAAGGCCCAATAACACAAATAAATGTGCTGGTGAAAAACCCTTTTATACATCACCAAACGTTTAGGTTTCAACAGATCAGTGAAAAGGAATTAGAGAAAATCATAATGGCTTTTGAGATTAAACTCTCCACAGGAGTCGATGACATTCCAATAACGGTAATCAAGCAGTCTCTTCAATTAATTTTAAAACCACTTACTCATGTTATTAATTCTTCACTAATTTCTGGACATTTTCCAAATAAAATTTCAAAAGTAATTCCAGTTTTCAAAAAAGGAAATATGAGAGATCCTAAATGCTATAGGCCAGTATCACTGCTCCCTGTATTTTCAAAATTTTTTGAAAAAGTAGTTTAGGCCTATATTCAATTATTAAATTATGTAGAAACATACCAGTTACTAGACAAGCAACAAAATGGATGTAGGTTAGGCAAATCAACTATTACAGCAAGTGTACATTTTATTGAATCAATCATAAACTCAGTAGATAAAGGTGAAAAGGTAATTGGCATATTTTTGGACCTTACAAGAGCCTTTGACAGTGTATCACATATAAAGTTAATAGAATGTCTAAAAAGTATAAGGGAAAATAACTTTCTTGGTTTGATTCTTATTTAAATAAGAGAAAACAATATTTTGAAATACAAAACACATCTAATAAAACATTTAGTAAATTTCGATATACCAGAAAATTTAATTCAAATCTACAAACTATAAAGCATGGGGTCCCACAGGGGTTAATACTGGGTCCTCTTCTCTTCCTGTATTATCTTGTGAGATTGCCTGGACTGTGTCTAGGCAGTGCCCCTATGTACTTATTTGCTGATGATGCGAATGTCGAATGAAGAATGAATGCGAATGAATAAAGAATTGAAATTTCTTCTTTTGCGAATATTTCAGTCGCAAAAGATTTCTTGGATGAAAGGAATCTCTTTCTAAATACTAAAAAGTCTAATTTCATTTCATTTTCCACAAAACAAGCTAGGTCAAAAATGAGTCCTGATATATTACTAGATAGTAATAGATTAGATCAAGTGGAAAAAACTAAATTTCTTGGGCTCATAATTGATGACAATTTAAGATGGGATGACCACATATATTATGTTAGTAAAAAAATGTCTTCTTGACTCTACGCTCTGCGTCAAATGGCTACAATTTCCAACATTAATTCTTTGAAAACAGTTGATTTTGCATTAATTCACTCGCATCTAGCTTATGGTATAAGCGTTTATGGTGCTACAACAAAAAGGAATTTAGACAGAATCTTGTTACTTTAAAAAAAGGCTTTGAGAATTATTTTCAAGCTTAAACGATTAGATTCAGTAAAACAGTATTTTCAGATCTTGGGATATTAACAGTTTATGGGTTATATATATATTTGAAACCGTAATGTTTGTTAAAAAATGCAAACCCCATTTTACGCACTAAAAATCATCAATATAATACGAGATTGCACAGAGAGGTGGAGAACCACAATTTAAAATTTTGTGAAAAGAAAACTCAATTTATGGGTAATAAATGTTTGTTTAATTTACCAAAAAAAATTTTACTTGAAGAAGATCTAATAAAATTTAGAAATCAGTTAAAAGAGTATATTTTGCAGCTTTCCTTATATTCTTTTGATGAATTTTGGGAAATTAGAGCCAATACAAATGTGTAGCTATTCTTTGATTATTGTATAGCAATTTATTGTTGGTTAGTAATTTAATGTTTGTATTGATGTGTATGTTTAACTGTAGGGAATATGGGGATCTCTATTCTCTATTGTCTCTACTTTTTTTCATTATGTATATGACTGACTCTATTCTATGTACCATGTGCATTTGTCGAATAAAGAAATATTGATTGATTGAAAGGCTATAAACAGTCATCAACTCTATGCCAAGCACATAAACTTTTGATAAGATAATAAAATAAATAATTTTTTTATCAGTTCTACAGTAGACAAAAATTAGGTTTTTTGACAGTGAAACCATACTATGTAGGGGTGAGAAGGATGTTAATTTAATTTTGAAGTGTTTCATTATTCTACATTGTTAAAACAGTAACCTAGTAACTGAATTTTATTTTATGCTTCAAAGTATTGTAAGTCGATTAACAGCCAGCACTCCCTGACTTGAAGATTAATCAATAAGGACTTTGGCCGTGAGTAATAGAATAGTTTAGAGTATATATATATATAGTATATTTTAATTGATTGATTAGAAACTCGCTAACACGACCCTCAATAGCACGACTTCCTCGATAACAGGTGCATTTTTACAATCCCCGTGAGATTGCCATAACACTTAATGTTAAACGTACCTCTATAGTATAACTATTATTGTTTTACAAACTTCAATAGCACACCTTTTTTCCTTATTCAGATCGCAGTTCTAACCCCTTACAGTACATCTTTTATGACACCGACCTCAACGGCTTCAACCTCAGTAGTGTGTCTAATGGAAGATTTATAGCACGAGTTCAATCTTCCCTTTTCATACTTCCCACGGGCTGTTACTCATCAGAATGGATGTTTTTGATGGAAACAATTCCTTAGATCAGGTTTAAACATGAATAACCTGCTACCACCCTTCCTGATCCCCATTAATCATATGTGACAGGTTAGTCGAGTGCCCGCTGTAATACCTCCTCGGTGATCCGTGTCTAATTAATTTTGTTACAATAACAATAAATGTACTTTTTAAAACAAAACGAGAGTTAACCCAAAATGCACTTGCTATAAAGGGGGTTTAGAGAAACCAGTAATCTTAACACTGATAACCCAACTGATAACACGAACCTCAACTAGAAGAGTACCTTGATAACAAGACTGATTCCCACATCCTCTTGAAAGTCTTGCTATCGAGGTTCTACTGTATCCCCACCTGCAAGCATTAAAAGTGTAATTTTGTTTCAATCCCTGGCCGGGATAGCACTTTAGACCCATGGTAAAAACAGTTAACATTAATTGATTAACATTACGTTAAATACTTGATGTTTTACCATTTTACTGACTAGAAAGTTCAAAGAGAAAATACCTTATTTTGAGAACACTATTATAATATAGATCTGAAACAGCATCATCAGAAAAGGGACAACTAATGACAATAACAATAATAATAATAATGACAATGGTTATTCCTTATGTATGGTGTAGTTTGTGACTTTATAAATGAACTAGCTGTTCCCGCAGGCTTCGCCCCACAATTAATAATTTATAAAAACTATGACAGTTATGTGTGCTGCATTCTGTGGTTATCCCATGGAACTACTACGAATCAAGATCAGCTGTTTGTATTTTCATCAGCTCAAACTTAAAGTGAATGTTCAAAATTAACGGAGTTATACTGGGAAATTTTCTGCTTGGTTGTCTTTGCTTTTGATGGAAAGAAAACTCTCTAACTCATTTGAAAGCCCTTATAGTTTACTGAACAGTCTTTTATAAAGATTCGTACACATTTACCATTATCTAAAAATAACCTTATAGGTTAAGAACACACCCATAACATAGGTGATGCGCCTTCGTGCCAATGCCTGAGACCATCGTTGAATCCAGCTTACCAGTATCAACAATGACTAAGTGATAATGAAACATGGATAAAAGTAGTGAAATGGAAACAAAATACAGTAGTGCAGTTTCTCATTACTTAATTAGGTGATTCTTGCAGTTACAAATATTTACATGTCCCCTGAAGACTTCCTTCTAGCCTCTTGTATGTTACCTTAATCTGAATCAGTTATTCATAAATATTACAGTAGAATCTCGATTATCCAACCTTCCGTGTTATCCGACCGCCCCCGTTCACGATCAAAGGATCGATTTCTGCGTGCCTATAAAAAAATAAAATAAAAATTTATAACATTGTTTTTATTATTTTCCGTGTTATCCGACCGTAACCATGCACAATCAAACAATCGATTTCTGCTCGCCAAGAAACAAAAATTAGCATTGTTTTTATTATTTTCCGTGTTATCCGACCTTCCCGCTTATCCCGACCTTGCCGCGGCCAGTTTAGGTCGGATAATCGAGACTCTACCGTACAACAAAATCGCAACAATATTCTACTGCTAACTCTTAAACAAAAACATTGTGAGAGTCAACTGACTTTTACCACATATAAAGAAATTCCTTTCCTGAAACATTGGATATTTTAGTTAAGGAATCTTTATAAAGAAAACTATTTGGCTAACTGCAAGAAAATTCTGTAGCTTTGAAGAAACAAATTGGAGAATTATAATTTATTATATCTATTTATTCATTTGTACCTTAATATATAAAATCCAAATACCACTGACTGACTCACTGACTCATTCACTCACTTATCACGACATCTCAAAAACCACAAAACGGATTGCAATGAAATTTGGAACATACTATCCTCCTGGGTCTTAGGTGCTCACTAAGAAAGGGTTTTAAGAAATTCCCATAGGGCTCCGCCCCACGGGGAGACAAAGTTTCAAACCTGTGTTAATTTTGAACATTCACTTTAAGTTTGAGCTGATGAAAATACAAACAGCTGATCTTGATTCGTAGTAGTTCCATGGGATAACCACAGAATGCAGCACACATAACTGTCATAGTTTTTATAAATTATTAATTGTGGGGCGAAGCCTGCGGGAACAGCTAGTTCATTTATAAAGTCACAAACTACACCATACATAAGGAATAACCATTGTCATTATTATTATTATTGTTATTGTCATTAGTTGTCCCTTTTCTGATGATGCTGTTTCAGATCTATATTATAATAGTGTTCTCAAAATAAGGTATTTTCTCTTTGAACTTTCTAGTCAGTAAAATGGTAAAACATCAAGTATTTAACGTAATGTTAATCAATTAATGTTAACTGTTTTTACCATGGGTCTAAAGTGCTATCCCGGCCAGGGATTGAAACAAAATTACACTTTTAATGCTTGCAGGTGGGGATACAGTAGAACCTCGATAGCAAGACTTTCAAGAGGATGTGGGAATCAGTCTTGTTATCAAGGTACTCTTCTAGTTGAGGTTCGTGTTATCAGTTGGGTTATCAGTGTTAAGATTACTGGTTTCTCTAAACCCCCTTTATAGCAAGTGCATTTTGGGTTAACTCTCGTTTTGTTTTAAAAAGTACATTTATTGTTATTGTAACAAAATTAATTAGACACGGATCACCGAGGAGGTATTACAGCGGGCACTCGACTAACCTGTCACATATGATTAATGGGGATCAGGAAGGGTGGTAGCAGGGTATTCATGTTTAAACCTGATCTAAGGAATTGTTTCCATCAAAAACATCCATTCTGATGAGTAACAGCCCGTGGGAAGTATGAAAAGGGAAGATTGAACTCGTGCTATAAATCTTCCATTAGACACACTACTGAGGTTGAAGCCGTTGAGGTCGGTGTCATAAAAGATGTACTGTAAGGGGTTAGAACTGCGATCTGAATAAGGAAAAAAGGTGTGCTATTGAAGTTTGTAAAACAATAATAGTTATACTATAGAGGTACGTTTAACATTAAGTGTTATGGCAATCTCACGGGGATTGTAAAAATGCACCTGTTATCGAGGAAGTCGTGCTATTGAGGGTCGTGTTAGCGAGTTTCTAATCAATCAATTAAAATATACTATATATATGTAAACACTTAAACACTTAATGTCAAACGTACCTCTATAGTATAACTATTATTATTTTACAAACTTCAATAGCACACCTTTTTTCCTAAAAAATTAAAATATACTATATATATATATATATATATATATATATAGTATATTTTAATTGATTGATTAGAAACTCGCTAACACGACCCTCAATACGAGAGTTAACCCAAAATGCACTTGCTGTAAAGGGGGTTTAGAGAAACCAGTAATCTTAACATTGATAACCCAACTTTTAGTCTACATGACCTTGATAACACGAACCTCAACTAGAAGAGTACCTTGATAACAAGACTGATTCCCACATCCTCTTGAAAGTCTTGCTATCGAGGTTCTACTGTATCCCCACATGCAAGCATTAAGAGTGTAATTTTGTTTCAATCCCTGGCCGGGAGGATAGCACTTTAGACCCATAGTAAAAACAGTTAACATTAATTAACATTAACATTGATTAACATTACGTTAAATACTTGATGTTTTACCATTTTACTGGCTAGAAAGTTCAAAGAGAAAATACCTTATTTTGAGAACACTATTATAATATAGATCTGAAACAGCATCATCAGAAAAGGGACAACTAATGACAATAACAATAATAATAATAATGACAATGGTTATTCCTTATGTATGGTGTAGTTTGTGACTTTATAAATGAACTAGCTGTTCCCGCAGGCTTCGCCCCACAATTAATAATTTATAAAAACTATGACAGTTGTGTGTGCTGCATTCTGTGGTTATCCCATGGAACTACTACGAATCAAGATCAGCTGTTTGTATTTTCATCAGCTCAAACTTAAAGTGAATGTTCAAAATAATAACACAGGTTTGAAACTTTGACTCCCTGTGGGGCGGAGCCCTATGGGAATTTCTTAAAACCCTTTCTTAGTGAGCACCTAAGACCCAGGAGGAAAGTATGTTCCAAATTTCATTGCAATCCGTTTTGTGGTTTTTGAGATGTCGTGATGAGTGAGTGAGTGAGTGAGTCAGTGAGTCAGTTAGTGGTATTTGGATTTTATATACTAAGATACAAATGAATAAATAGATATAATAAATTGTAATTCTCCAATTTGTTTCTTCAAAGCAGCAGAATTTTCTTGCAGTTAGCCAAATAGTTTTCCTTATAAAGATTTCTTAACTAAAATATCCAATGTTTCAGGAAAGGAATTTCTTTATATGTGGTAAAAGTCAGTTGACTCTCACAATGTTTTCGTTTAAGAGTTAGCAGTAGAATTTTGTTGTACAGTAGAGTCTCGATTATCCAACCTAAACCGGCCGCGGCAAGGTCGGATAAGCGGGAGGGTCGGATAACACGGAAAATAATAAAAACAATGCAAATTTTTGTTTCTTGGCGAGCGGAAATCGATTGTTTGATTGTGCACGGTTACGGTCGGATAACACGGAAAATAATAAAAACAATGTTATAAATTTTTATTTTATTTTTTTATAGGCACGCAGAAATTGATCCTTTGATCGTGAACGGGGGCGGTCGGATAACACGGAAGGTCGGATAATCGAGATTCTGCTGTAATATTTATGAATAACTGATTCAGATTAAGGTTACATACAAGAGGCTAGAAGGAAGTCTTCAGGGGACATGTAAATATTTGTAACTGCAAGAATCACCTAATTAAGTAATGAGAAACTGCACTACTGTATTTTGTTTCCATTTCACTACTTTTATCCATGTTTCATATCACTTAGTCATTGTTGATACTGGTAAGCTGGATTCAACGATGGTCTCAGGCATTGGCACGAAGGCGCATCACCTATGTTATGGGCGTGTTCTTAACACGTTCGCTACCAGCTACCGCATATATGCGGCGGCCGGGTCACTCTGACAGCCCACGAAAAAAATCATAAACTTCCCTGTAGACTGGTCCTAGTACTGGCTACAGACCAAGCGCCACATATATAAGGCGGATTATCCTGTAGACCATGCCTAACCATCTAACCTTTAAAATAGACCGTTGCGAAGAAATTTCTCATTTAGTATCAAGAAACCAACGCCGCAGTTCTGCGGCGGCAGTCTATTTTAATGAACCCAGCCGCCGCAGATCTGCGGCGTTGGGCTATGAGTAGGCCACGCCCGCCGCAAAATTGTGGCGGCAGTCTGTGGTTACGATTTTTTTTTAACATTGTGGTAGTGAAGGTGTTAACCTATAAGGTTATTTTTAGATAATAGTAAATGTGTACGAATCTTTATAAAAGACTTTTCAGTAAACTATAAGGGCTTTCAAATGAGCTAGAGAATTTTCTTTCCATCAAAAGCAAAGACAACCAAGCAGAAAATTTCCCAGTATAACTCCGTAATAAGATTCAAACAAAATGTACTTTTCTGGCACTTCAATCTTATTATTTCTATTATTACAGTATATGTTTGTTTCTAATACTCCATATTTGAGATAGGGACACAATGTAACAATTTCTAAACTACTAACCATTTTTAATGTAGATTACCCCCTAGTACCATTGGGACACTGAAGAACATTGCTGAGGTAAGTTTATAATTTTAAGTCTTTGTTCTTCTTATTGCTATTATTATCAATTGTTGTTTTTTATTACAAATTTATTTATTTAGTTAAAGGTTTACTGAGTATCTTGGAATGCAGTTTTTACCTAAGAGGTTATTTATTCTCAAAAATCTATATTTTTAATACGCTAGGCATATTTTTGTCATAATTGTTTTGGAGCGGTGGTGCTACCGATCACCATGTTCAAGGTGTCGTTAGAAAGGTCTTAGCCATCAATTAAAAAAATGTATAAAAGTCACCGTGGACATGGGAAAATATGGGGTCAAAGTCGCGATTTTCCCCATAGACATAATATGCAGTTACAAACCAACGATCGAGAAATCAGCTGTTTATTTAAGGAAGTGGTTAAACAAATAAAATCTGACCCTGAAAAATGGTTATTGAACGTACAGCTGGCAACAAAACACCAGTTTTTATTTGCACAAAATCAAAACATAACCAAAAAAACGTTCGACATAATGGAGACTATAAGACGTCGACCAGGACGGCCAAGAGGAGGAGGCCGACGAACTTTAACTGGTAGACGCGAACGAAATACAAATAACTATTGTCGTTGATTAAGCATTATTCAAGGATGGTTTGTGTGAAGTTTGGTGCAAATCTGTCGAAAGGGCTCCGACCCAGAGGGCATACAAGGGTGCAGTGTCAGGTTTTAGAAATTTAGTGTTTACAAAATTAATAGCTGTAATTAAAAAAATTCAAAGTTCCTTTAAACTGTCATTTGTTTAAATGTAAACAACACAATTTAAACAAAGAAATGTAAACACCGGCTGGTTTATTATCTTTTGAATTGTGTTACTTGAATTTATATTAACTTTTTTATTTTAACTTATTCCATTGGCTTTTTTTATTATATTAAAAAACTATTACAACAGCTTTATTTCTGTAAACAACTTAATTTGGGCGCAGCAACACGCACCGGGTAACTGCTAGTATATTTTAATTCTTTCCTCTTATTTATGCATGTTTAGGAGTATGTTGTTGTTGTTTTGGTAAGTTCAAACACATTATCAGGCTGACAAATATTTCTTTTGAGCATGGTTAATTAGCAAAATCAATTTAAATTCCATCAGCAGTAAAACTTAAAAAATCAGGACTGTTATAAAATTTGAAAAAGAGTGATTGAACTTTATTTTAAGTATAAAAAACATTAGCTAAGTAGCAATAAACACAATTCATGGAACATCCAGCTAAAAATATGTCTCAGAGTAAATGATAATATTTAATTTTAACCAGTGTTTTAAATTATAAAATATTCACTATAGATAATGCATCACCTGTGAAACTGTATAATTACGGATTTTACCGAACAAGTAACACAAGTTCCTTTGCTTGGATACATTATAAAATTTAACGACATTTGTAAAGTCTTCAGTTGAGTATTATAATACCATTGATTTCGAATACACAATAGATGAACCGAGCTTATGGCCCATCTGTAACCCAAAAAGCACATCAGTAGTGCTACACCATCTCAAAGGAGGCGCTGGCAACCAATGTTTCAATTTGCGGGATTTTTACCTCTTTTCCAGGATTTTCTAGCCCTCCACAAGATTAAAACAGGATGCGGGGAAAAAACACCAATATTACCTTCCTCGTTCGTCCCGCATCACAGGTTAGAAAAATTTCCTGTATTTAAGAATATAAACATATACGGTACAATTAAAAGAGAGCAACTGATAAAATTAAATAGAAAACTATTTGATTCTGCAATATAGCGGAAAACATATCAATGATCTCAGATTAAAAGGGATGAAAGGGAGTGAAAAGGTTTTTTTGTATGAAAAATGGGTTTGTTATTTTTGTTTCATACACAGTTGATATATTTTTCTGGTTTGTGGACCAGCTGGTCCATTTTCCTGGTTTAAAAAATTAACCAGTCTTGGGATATCTATTCTGTATTCAAAATCAATGATTATACACTCATTAGCTTAATTGTAAGGAACTTAATTAAGTATGCTTACACAACAGAAATGCATGAACCCTTTGAAAAAATATTCCCCTTTTTCCATGCGTGAGGAAGGAAACTGATACGTTTCATTTTGTGTAGTTCAGTTATTGAAAAGAACAAGAGAGAGTTTTCTGTCGATATGGTTATATCTAAATAGTTTTTATGTAAGTGTTTCCTTTGAGACCATACAAAATCATGTCACTTAAGGAATCAAATGTGGGACAGCAGAAACAAACATACTAATTTGTATTTTCTTTTGTTGCAGGTTGCAGATGACCCCCAGGGAAGATCACCTCCAATCTGGCAACTTATACTGCAACCTCAGATTATTCCATCAGTGTAGCCAATGGGACTTAAGATTTTTAACTTCTTTTCAAGAGATTTAAATGCAATATCACTATTAACAATCCCCACACCAGGGTGGCTCAGGAGGAAAATTTTAGGGTTCTTTCAGACTTTTGTAAAATTACAGAATTCTGAGGGAGTCCTTTAAAATTATCTACTCTATATTTCCCTAACTATTTTAACTTTAACAAAGTTGAAAGTTTAAAACCGTCATGACCAACCAATTTCCTATTTTCTATGTCCAATAGCCATTCCAACTTCCAAAATTGTTTCAAATGCTAGTAGCATTATGGTACTTCAGTATTAAATGCCATGTAAAAAAAAACATTATATATCTCTTATAACTGATATCGATTGATCTTTTCATTCTGTCCCTGTATTATACACTTGTGACAACTGTCACCGTGACATTTTATATAATTATAGGATAATTGGTTCAAAGTGCACTGACCAGTACCTAGGGCAGCGGACTAAGGTAGCGGCTCCGTCGCACATTCTAGACATCTGTCCTGTGTGCGGTTATCGAGACATTTGACACTTAGGCTATGGCCACGCTAGGTGGCCTGGACGCCGCGACCTGGTCGCCGTGACTATTTTATTTGTGACCAGGTCGCGGGGAGGTGTTATACTATGACGACAGCTACAGAGTCGCAGTTATCAAGATGTCTCCCATGAAAGAGGAAGATTTGATGCTAATGAATGCAGTGACAGCTTATTTGAAAAAAAGGGAAAACGTTGATTCAGAGTTCATCCGATGAACGCAATTTGTTTAAAACACGGACAGTTTCACACAATAATGACATTTCTCATAGATGATAAAGACAATTTTTTTTCGATTTTCGTATGAGCGCAGTTTTGTTTGACGAACTCCTGTCGTACACTAACGACGATACAGTTAAAAAGGCCACTAAGTTTCACCATCCAATCTCACCTGTAGAATTTCTAGCCGTTACTTTAAGGGTAAGTCTGTAATCTGTATTTTACAAATCAATGTCTGTCTGTTTGTCCTTTATGCGCTCCTATACCACTGATCCAATTGCGATGACACATTGCATGGTCGTTCAGGTTGTCCATAGGAAGGTTTATAGCCACTAATCAAGGTCCTATAGGACTTAAGGACTTCGCCCCTCTGGACTTCAAAGTTACCATGCTATTCTTATGGAGGAAAGTAACAATCTAAAGTATCGAGTTTCGTTGGTACAAATATTTTTACCAGCTGGAAAAAATGGATCGATGATAATTAAGAAAGATCTTATTGCGAACAAAGTCGCGCCGGGTACCAGCTAGTGTGTTATTTTATTGCATCTATTATAGTCTTAACAAAATGCTTAGCTAAGAATCCCAATGAAGTCTTCAAACATTTACCTCGTCGATAAAATTATTGGTGTCAAACGGCATCGTTAATAATTGTGTAAACTAGAAACAGCACCACTAACAAAACTGAAACAGTTCGTAAAAACAAAGGAATAGGATAAAGAAAATAAGGGAATATTGACATGTAGCGCAACCTGTCGCCAAGTGTGGATGGCTCCATAAGATAACATGGGGAGTGTATTTGTCGCCGCGACCAGAAAACGCTACCAGACGCGTTCGATTTGCTGTCGCTGGTCGCGGGTCGCCTATCGTGGCCGCCTTCATTTGATTCAACGCTCTCAACTTTTTTTCTCTGTCGCGGTGACCAGGTCGCCTAGTGTGGCCATAGCCTTACACCTTAGTCGCTCCAGTTAGAATCGTTCACCCTGTGGGTGAACCGAACGCTTCTAGGTGTCCAACGAGACATCTCAAATAGTTCACAACCCGTTTAAATATTAAAGTATAGAAATGTTTGCTTCAATAATATGGATTTTATAGTTTATTCCCCAAACCTTACTCCAAATGTTTTATAGAATGCCAACCATCCTCTGGAATCTCTGCTATCTTCTGCTTCTGACCTCAGAACACCCGTTCAGCCCATTCATCCCAGCACCTGCTGCATCAATCTGAGAGTGGACTTTACTCCTTATTAGAGGTTATGAAAATACAATAATAATCACCATAATCTATATTAACTTGCTCTATTTCTGCTCTAGCTTCCATGAGCATTGTAAGTATTTTAAGGAATCTATATTAATAGAATTATTTATTAGTAAACATGTTTGGAACTTGTTACATTGTGTTTGATATAAACCAGCTATTACTAAAATTATTTCCTACAGTTGCTTAGAAATATACATACTTTGAATTGCTTTACAGATCAAATTAACCAACATTTGTTTGTCTAATATTTACAGGCCAGATTTAAAACGAGGAAAACTTACCTTTCTTATACTTCAGGGCATAAATCTTAATATTTAAAAACGAATGTCTGTTTGCTTTTGTGTAACTTGAGAATGAGTGCACCAAATTGAATAATTATTTTTTTGTTATGTTCATTAATATCAGGACAAGGTTCTTATATAAGAAAATATTTGTAATCCGACCTAAGAGCTCTGTCCCACTGGCCTTCAAAGTTCCAATTGTTTTGATCAAAGTTCAGTTAGTTACACCAAACAGCTGTTAACAAAAGGATTATACATAAACATACTTGAAAGGCATAAACATATGTTCATTATGGAAATAAAAAAAACTACTTGAATGGCAACTCTCATTATGGAAATAAAAAAGTACTTGAATGGCAACTCAAACTCTTTTTTCGATAGGCGAGTGAGCGAGACGAACGAGCTCATCTTCAAAATGAACGAGTATTTGACATAAAACAAATTCAATGACATTAGGACAGGACAACATCTGTCGGGCCAGATAGAGGAAAATGAATTGGCTTAGCTTATTTGCTTTGCTTTAATTTTTACTCTTAGACAAATTTTGCTTTGGTCATTCTAAGTTTTTTAGTAAAGGGGCCTTTCTTCATTAGCTATCTGAATGCCAAAAAGCTATACTCCAAAAAGGGTTGTATCCCATCAGGAAGGGGAAGATAGGGCTCAGGCTAACCTTACCTGGTTAAAATATTTCTCCATCAAATTTAATTTAGTAAATTGTTTATTAAATACTTTGTTAACATTGTCATGAAATAAAATAAATTATTACATAGGGTATCAAGTTGACGTATGACTATACGAGGTCAAGAAGTAGACATTTTTTATAGCAGGAAGTATGATTCAAATCCATTTATTGGTTGAGGGATTCAGCCTTGAAGGTTGTGAGAAAGGAACCTTATCCTTCCTGTTCAAATGAAATTTTGCTTATTAAGAAATTATTATGGCAGAAGTGCAAGAAACATAAATTATGAAATCAAAGGTCGCGTCCCAAGGCAGGTTATTACATAGGTTATTGTTTTGATAGCTAGATGTTTCTATTTCAGTTGGGAATTACATTTTACAGTCTCCGAGTTATATTTAAACTGAATAACACTTATTGTTCGGTTGGTGAAAATGGACACGTTACATAACGATAGGAGAAGGGGGAGTCTTGTCTTCAGTTACGCGGTGAAAACCAAGTTATTAGATTGGTCGCTAGTTATAGTTTAAATTTTCTGAACATATCAATTACAGACAAGGCATGAATGAGATATAGAATTAGGGATAATATACTTTCATTCGTGTTGTGTGGCAGTTTACTAAGAAATCTGTGACTTTAACCAATCAAATACTGTATACACTATATTCAATTGCATGTCCAGAATTGTCTTACTTAAAACACTAATTTTGGTCATGTTACATTGCATTTCGATTTTTAGCAAATAAATCTAAATGTATGATATGCTGGTGTGGGTTTTGTAAACAGAAGCTCTCCATTTATTACTGAACCAATTTTGACTGCCAAGGCTTGTAATACAAACTCCATATTTGGTAGACTATATAGTCCATATTTGTACAAGTGGTTTACAATTTGTACACTTCTATTAGCTATTAGGGCACAGGCCACCCTCAAAATTAGTTTTTTCTCATGAGGATATCATAGAGATTAATTTAAACTCAATAATCACTTTATAAACCAGTTGTTAAAACACAATTAATCAGCTCTTAAAATGATCTGAATATAAATGCACAAACTACTGAAGTGACAACACAACTTGTATAGGACTTAAGAACACTATGTTTTTTAATTAGTTACAAAATAATGAATGATTTCTCGCGGTGTCAAGCTATAGGTCCACTAGTACAAATGTGCAGCAATATTGTTATAAGCTAAATTGTTATCATTATTATTGTAGCTATGGTACATTTCCAAAACTTAATTCTAATGTTTTTACTCACGTTACACCTGTACTTGTCCATTCATATAAACTAGTTAAACTGACACTAACAGCAAAAATTGGAAAGTTAACATCTTAAAGAACACAAAATGATTGTTGTTTGTGAGACAACTCTCAGCAACGCCTGCTTTGAACACACTTGAGGTCAGTGATACTGCAACTGTTGGAGAGCCTCGGAGATAAGAGATAACACTTGATACAATCTCCTTCCTCTGATTTGTTGCTTCATGCAAATACTTTAAAATCAGCACAATTAGAGACGAGTTCGCACGCAGCACGCTGACGTTAGGGAAGTGAATTTCCGCATTAAAAACTTTAAATAAATGAAATAAAGGGATTAAACGAAGATTTGTGTCATTTTTAGCATAGTGGAAAATATTAGATATTTTGGCTGTTCGGATGCACGGTTATATTTCAATACAGTACTGGGATGGCAATGTTGTGCATTATAAGCTTAGGAGCTAAAGTCGGTATGGGGGTATTAGGAGTGATAAAACTACATCAAGATTTGAAAAACTGCCTTTCCAATGTGAAATCCCCATAAGACAACGTACTGTGTTTACTCAATTTACATTTTCTTTAATAACTTGGGAAATATTTGTGCTAGAATGATGAGGGACATTTTAAATATAATGTTAGGAGTAAATAATCTTCAGTTTTACGATCATATTTAATGTTGTTTTGACTATTCATTGCATAATGTGTTGATTTTTTAATAAATTTGTTGCTAAAATTTTGTTTTGAATTTATGACAGTTATTGCTTTTATTTGTTACGTTTTAGCTGGGTAGTTTATTTTCTTGTCTGAATCTCAAAATTGTTACTTAAGAAGAAAGGTAGGCTAGAGTAAAAATGTCACTTCTATGTTGTCGTTTACCTCAAACCTTCTCACTATTGTTTTACTGTTTTGAGCTTTGTTCTTTAAGGGTTTGTAATAATACCATTGTTTTGGCAGTTAAAAAAAAACATTTTTGTACATATTTTGTATTTAAATTTCTTCCTAGATTATATTTAATATAAGATACTGTACTACTTTTCTTTTCTTTTTAAAATGAGGCAATTTATTCTTCTTAAAAACAAATTAAATGATTTAAGCCTTATTGCTTTTTAAGTTCTGCATTTATAGGTTGCCTATGTATTTGAACAACCGTAAGCTACAATAACAATGGGAGGCCTGGGGGGCACAGCCCCCCTCCCCCCAGTAAGGTTAATGTGTTACATTAAAACCTCTGGATTAGAGTTTAAAATATTTAGGCATTCAAAACCAATTGACTGATTTTAAAACGTATTGTTCATCAAGTTCTGTATTTATACTTATAGATTTTTACAGCAATATTAAGCTAAAATAAAATAAATATCCTGATGGGTCCTCCAGTGGAACCAAAGTGTAAATAACTACTTTTAAACCACATGCTCTCACTGATTGGAGACCTTTATTGCCGCCAACATATTATATTTTATCAAAATCTTCAGCTAATATTATTATGAGGGCCTAGATGATACAGCCCTCAGTGAGACTGAGGGGTGAGTAACTACTTCATATTCACTTTGTCTGACTGATTGACAGATTTCAGGCCTCATTGTTTGTCATGTTCTGGATTTGTATGTCATTGTCAAGCTGCAGTTATAATGGAGGGCCCATGAGGTATATTGTCAATTGAAACATTTTTTTTTATTATTTTACGTGATCACTCAATCCTTATACGCGATATAAGAGCGTACTCCTAGTAATACCATTGTTTTGGCAGTTAAAAAAAAACATTTTTGTACATATTTTGTATTTAATTAATTTGCTGTGAATGGTATAACAAATTTGTTTTAAAATTAAAACAGTATCTCATTAACATTTTTTAAGAATAATGATTTTGACACGATTTCGGCTTTCTAAAATTTATTATGATTATGTTACATAGCATATGAGGGGGGGTGTATGCTCAGGGTTTACGGTGTATGTGGTGGGGGGGGGAGGCTTTGAAATGGCGAAAAAGTTTGATACATAATATTTTCATGGCCCCAAATCCCCTTCGTCTGTCGTCTGTTTTGCTGCCTCATGCAAATACTTTAAAATTAACTAAATTTTTCATTATGTAAAAATACCAGCGTCAATGCAAATATATACAAAATGTATTAAAAGTCCCACCCCTCCTATTAATTGTTTAATATGTGGAAACTAATGTTTATACTTCAGGGGTTGTTCACATGACTAAAGGAGGAGTTAGTCCAGGAGTCTGATAACTGAACATGCCGACTTTTACAATAACAGCAACTTTATGCTGTTTGTGTAGAAAACAGAACATTTAATATTTATACACATAACTGTAGCATAAACGTTAAAATGAAACATCATTTATTCAGTTCAGGATTTAACCTACCGGTATCTAGAAAGACATACATAAAATACAATAATCTAAAATTAAAATATAATACCCCCGTCGCAGCAAACCTGCGTACTCAGCGAATTTCCAATGCATAATATATGTCTTAATACCACATAAAGCCACAAACAAAGTTTCATAAAAATATATTCACATACAAGCGATTTTAATTATTCTCCATAAGAATAACATTGGTAATGAGTACATAGGTTTGCTGAAACAAGGAACGGAAACAATTGGTTTTTATACAAATATAAATAGAATTTAACTAGGCGAAGCCACATACTAAGTTTCATCAATATTCAATCATAAATAAGTGCTATATAACATTCTAGTTATTCTCTATAAGAATAACATGGGGGCTGAGAAAGCAGGTTTGCTGCAACAAGGAACAGAAAAATGGATTTTTATATAATTATCAATATAACTCAACCAAGTGAAGCTACATACCAAGTTTTATTAATTTATATTCATAATTAAGGGAGTCATTACATTTTTATTATTCTCCATAAGAATAACATGGGGGCTGAGTATGCAGGTTTGCTGCTACGGGAATAATAAACAAAAAATCAATTTTTTGTACAAATATCAATTTACCAGCACTATGTGAAGCCACATACCAAGTTTCATCAACATACATTCATAAATAATCGAGATATCAAATTTTATTTATTCTCCATAAGGATAACATTGGACAACGTACTGTGTTTAGCACTTTGAATATCTCTGCAACGGTTGGGCGTAGAATCACAATTTAAACACCAAAATGATTGTTTTGTGGAACTGAACAAATTGGTAAAAGCAAATGTGAAGTTTACATAAAAATAAACTGAGGAAAAGCCAAAAACCTTTTTCCCATAAGATTAACATGGGAGTTTTTATGAGTAGGTTTTTTGGTTTCCCCGCAACCACTTAACCTAGGTTAATAATTCAAAATACTAAATTATTTGTTTTTTTAAGCTCAATAACATGGTAAAAACCAAAATTAAGTTTTTTAAAAATTGTAGGATGAAAAATGCAAAAAACTGATTTTTGGAAAATTTAAAACCCCCATAAACCCCCCTTCCCATGGTCCGATTTTTCTGGTTTTCAAACTTAAGTCATGAATGTCATTTTACACATTTGAGCCAAATTTCATCTAAATCGGACGTTTTTACTTTCTCCCCCTATACATAGTATATGGAGAAAGTATTGTTTTCGTAAAAAATTTCGAATTTGAGTTGTTAGTGGAAATATTCGTTTTGGTGCTCCCTGAACCCAAAAAAGTGGTTTTTATGTGATGTCTGTCTGTGTGTGTGTGTGTGTCCGTGTGTGTGTCTGTGTGGATGTGTACAGAGCTAGAGCCCTAACCAATGGGCCGATTTTTATGAAATTTGGTATGTAGGTACTAATCCACGATATCTCCAGGTGTTTTTTTCATTTTATGAATTTTTTATTTTTAAGGGTAATTGTCCCCCAAAAACCACCAAAAAACATGAAAAATCCAAATTTCTCAAAAACGGCTCTAACGATTTTGATTAAACTTTAGTCGTTTGAAGAACTTTAGTTCTCCAACAAAATGACACCACCCGCATTTCTGTAAAAATTCGGGTTCAGAAATTACAGGACTTAAAACATCAAAAATTCAGTTTTTTTGATTTTTCATAAAAAGACATAAATATAAAAAAATATTACTATTCACCACTAAAAAGAGCTCAAAAAACTAAATAATTTAGTATTTTGAATTACTATTCTACGATTGCTGGTTTCGGAGAAAATTGAAATTTTTATTTTGCGGTAAACGCAGTACGTTGTCCAATGTTATTCTTATGGGGAATACAAAAATTACTATTTCTCTCTTATTTATTGATCAATTTGGTTCAAACTGGATATCCTTGTCAAGTTAGCATTGACCAACAGAGGAAATTCTAAATTTATTGCCCCTTAATAACCCTGGGGGGGAATAGGGGGAATTTCCCCTCTTAAAACCACGAGTGTTGCAATGGATTCTGTAGGGCCTCCAAAGCAGGGATTTGGGTGTATGTTTTGTAAAACAACTTGTTTACAAGATTTTCTGTACATTCGACCGTGCTTCGTATTCTATATTTAGGTAATCAAAAGTAATTTATTCATTACAGTTGGGCTAAAAGGGAGAAAGTATGTGTCAGTTTATTACAGTATTTTCTAGTGATAACAATAATCAGCTGTATACAAAGACTTTTTCCCATAAATAAATCCCATAGACAATGCCTAAATTCACAGAATACCTAGACAAGTATGACCATAGCCTACAAGTCAATTTTGTAAATCCTGTTTTAGTATTAAGTAATCAATTTATTTAGATATCAAGGATAATTCCCAACAAGTATATGTACAAAGAAGTAATAACCTTTAGATAATAAGCATTGTATTAATCTATGTACTCACAGAATAATGTTAATCCAAATCATCCACTGGCCTATCTCAGGATACCAAATTTAATAACCATGACAAGGTTAAATGTGACAAATTGGTTCGGGTACGTTTATTTATTTTATACCAGAACAAAAGAATTTTTGTAATAGGATATAAGTAACCCATGTCATTTGTAAATAATATCGTAGAAAGATTTTAATTCATTATGTACGACTATATTTTCACAACGGAAACAACCTTTCTAACACTGCACTTTTCTGAGAAGATTAGCACTATTTCGAACTATATAACCGTAATGATTGGAATTTAAGATTAAGTAGGACACTTCTCCCATCCATTTTAACTATAAGATTCACACACAAATGTAATTAAAAACGAAATAAATGTAAATATGTAAACATACAACACCATTCCCTGATCCACGGAAGCCATTTTGTTGAACGAGTGCCGTCCGTTACTTACCACCCAGCCGGTCCATTCAGTGCCGACACCTAGTGGATAAACTCTGAACTACTACCGTATAATTGTCCACACAGCACATTGTATCCTACCGCTATTTTTAAGACATTATTTTACATTTTTTAAATTCAAGTGTACATTATAATGAAAAGTAAATATTTTAACAATTGAACTAAAATTAATTGTAAACATAGGGTATAGGAGAAATAACCTAAATATGTGCAGAAATTAAATATTTAACCAAACATTGCAAATATTGTGAAACTTGTATGATTTCCCTAAACAGCTGTTTTTTGACATGGTCATTGTAGAAATGCAATTATGAGTATTTTAAGTTGAATTTAATATATTTTAGTAACTATTTCGATTCTTAATCATATTTTCTAGTTTTGAAGACCTAAATTCATGTTTTTCCAAATTCAATTATGTAGAGAATGATTTTATAAATTCAGTGAAGTGTACAACCAATTAAAAGTGTAATTTTCAGCTGTTAGCCAATAGAGAAATTAGACAGATCCTGGATTATTGGCAAGCGACGCTATTGGATAATAGACCTTCTTCTACAATTTGAACAAGAAGTGAGAGGAGTTGCCTTTGGGAAGTCTTAGGGCAAGGAGCATGTTGCTCTAATCCAGAAATTTAGAAGAAGAGAATTTGTCCAGTTTTTATTATTTAGTGCGGTTTAACAAATTTAATAAAGTTTCCCCCAGCTGTATTAGCCCACCTGAATCCTTTTTTATCTTTTATCGTTTATCATAGGCCATTAACAGGACTTTGGTGAGATCACTCCATTTTTCAGAACTAACCTTTTTCAGCTCCATTTGGAAGAACTTTATTGATTTTAATAGGAACTTTTGGACTCATCTAAACTACTAATTAATTATTTTGTCAACTATTTTAACTTCAAGAAAGGAAAAGTGTAATACAATCTCAGCAGTTTTTCGAAAAGCCTTTGAACATTATTCTTTTTCAAAATTTAATATCTCTACATAATATTTTGCATTGAATATTCTAATTTGATCTTTATGATAACTTTTGTTAACAAGCCAGAAGCATTTGAACCCATGAATATATAATACCCTGAGTTATAGAGACATTTTGAACATTTTTCTGTGAATACTATTGATATGTTTTTTTTGTAACTGATGTATAGTTTTTCATAAGTGAGTAAATTGATTTTTCTTTGTTCATTGTAACTAACAGCTGTGTCTTATTTCTCTCATAGAACTATTTATTTATTTTGAATAAAAGATATAAGAATATAAAAGAATATAATAAAATGGCGCAACAACGTGGTGGCTTTATGAAACAAAAGTTATCATACAAAAAACAAACTCAAAACTCATAATTGCATCTTAGTTAAGATATTTAATTAGAATAAGAATATTAGATTACTTGTACCTAAGATAAGAATATCCCCAGTAGGAAACCCCAGTAGGAATTCCCCCCATTTTTTTTTACCCCCATTATTTATCTAGGACCTATCCCTATTTTTTGTGTATTCCCCAAGAAAATGACATCTCCTTATAACCTTAGAAAAAATCCCCGTAAAAGTGCCAAGTTAGCGGAAGGCGGCGAAGACGAAGACCTTACATATCCTATAGAAGAACTGCAACACTTACAGTTATTAGAAGACTACACAACTCCCAACATGAACACAAACACTATAGACACCACAAACACTCAAACAGAAGAGAATAGACACGACATAGCTGTAGGAGGAGAACCATTAATACCTAGCCTAGACAAATACAAAACCACAGAAAATCTAGACCCTTCCAACATAAACCCTATAGAAACCGAACAAACAGAGCTCAAGCACTTAATCTTACAAATGACTACCCAACTGACAAACCTAGTAAACACTCAAATTGGTACAGTCAATTCTAAAATCGAAACTCAAATTGGTACAGTCAATTTTAAAATCGAAACTCAAATTGGTACAGTCAATTCTAAAATCGAAAATTCCAATACCGAGTTGAAATCCCAAATCAACTCCGTCCAAACTGACCTAACTCAACAAAATATAAACCTAGAAAGTAGCCTAACTCAAAAAATGACTGACAATCTAAACATGCTTGAAGATAGGATAAATGAAAAAATCTCTAAATTGGAACTTAAAACTCACACCCAAAACCTACAAATGAAAAACGAAATCTTAAATCAAGTAAATACTAAATTTGAAGAGCAAAACACCAAACAAGAAACTCGCATTCAAGCACTTGAAGATCAGCTACCTAGTCAAATTCAAAAACAAACCGAACAGCTCCTACTAAAAACTAGTGAAAATTTAGAAGAGTATATAGATAACCAAATACATACGGTCAACCATCAATTAAATAACCACATCAAACAGGAAACTCGTATTCAAGCACTTGAAGATCAGCTACCTAATCAAATTCAAAAACAAATCGAACGACAAACCAACCAAACCCAACCTAACAGTCAACCACCAAGGACCATGTCAGAACTCTACATCCAAAACATCAAAAGAACCATGAAAATATTGCTTCCTAACCACCAACAAAACTGGACCAAATTTCAACCAGAAACCAAACCTAACCACACAGCTCATCTAGAAAACTTCACCCTAGCTAGGCCACACAGTCAGACAAAGCTACAGAAGACTACCCTAAAGCGAAAAAACGAGCAGGAGCCCACTACCTTTAAAATAGGAGAGCAAATGTCAGACAGGAATGACAGACTGTCGAAGTTGTCGAACAAAGTCAATGAGAACCAGTTCAAACTAAACATAAGACCACACCTGATCCAGAAGGAAATCAACAAGATCACTCACTACACCGATACATTAAACCCAGTACAAAAGGGGCAATTAAAACAGTTAATAAATAAATTCGCAACCCATTTTCTTAAATCAACTAGAATTGTATGAAGGACCCTTCCACACCCAACTGCTACGCAAATATAATGACCCTGTAAATATTAGATAAGCGACCTGATCTTTTATTAATTTCATGTTATATTTAGTTAAACAATTTAGTTAGGTTACGTTTTAAATGTTCATCCCTTATTCCCATATATTCCATTTTAATGTTTTGTTACCATTGTATTTAATGTTAAGGTAAGTCATGTACAGTATATGTATTGAAATGTTAACTGTAATTTTTGTTTGGACTCATTTTGAACTGAACCATTCGCCAAACAAAAAGGGGCTTTATTACAGTATTTTCTAGTGATAACAATAATCAGCTGTATACAAAGACTTTTTCCCATAAATAAATCCCATAGACAATGCCTAAATTCACAGAATACCTAGACAAGTATGACCATAGCCTACAAGTCAATTTTGTAAATCCTGTTTTAGTATTAAGTAATCAATTTATTTAGATATCAAGGATAATTCCCAACAAGTATATGTACAAAGAAGTAATAACCTTTAGATAATAAGCATTGTATTAATCTATGTACTCACAGAATAATGTTAATCCAAATCATCCACTGGCCTATCTCAGGATACCAAATTTAATAACCATGACAAGGTTAAATGTGACAAATTGGTTCGGGTACGTTTATTTATTTTATACCAGAACAAAAGAATTTTTGTAATAGGATATAAGTAACCCATGTCATTTGTAAATAATATCGTAGAAAGATTTTAATTCATTATGTACGACTATATTTTCACAACGGAAACAACCTTTCTAACACTGCACTTTTCTGAGAAGATTAGCACTATTTCGAACTATATAACCGTAATGATTGGAATTTAAGATTAAGTAGGACACTTCTCCCATCCATTTTAACTATAAGATTCACACACAAATGTAATTAAAAACGAAATAAATGTAAATATGTAAACATACAACACCATTCCCTGATCCACGGAAGCCATTTTGTTGAACGAGTGCCGTCCGTTACTTACCACCCAGCCGGTCCATTCAGTGCCGACACCTAGTGGATAAACTCTGAACTACTACCGTATAATTGTCCACACAGCACATTGTATCCTACCGCTATTTTTAAGACATTATTTTACATTTTTTAAATTCAAGTGTACATTATAATGAAAAGTAAATATTTTAACAATTGAACTAAAATTAATTGTAAACTTAGGGTATAGGAGAAATAACCTAAATATGTGCAGAAATTAAATATTTAACCAAACATTGCAAATATTGTGAAACTTGTATGATTTCCCTAAACAGCTGTTTTTTGACATGGTCATTGTAGAAATGCAATTATGAGTATTTTAAGTTGAATTTAATATATTTTAGTAACTATTTCGATTCTTAATCATATTTTCTAGTTTTGAAGACCTAAATTCATGTTTTTCCAAATTCAATTATGTAGAGAATGATTTTATAAATTCAGTGAAGTGTACAACCAATTAAAAGTGTAATTTTCAGCTGTTAGCCAATAGAGAAATTAGACAGATCCTGGATTATTGGCAAGCGACGCTATTGGATAATAGACCTTCTTCTACAATTTGAACAAGAAGTGAGAGGAGTTGCCTTTGGGAAGTCTTAGGGCAAGGAGCATGTTGCTCTAATCCAGAAATTTAGAAGAAGAGAATTTGTCCAGTTTTTATTATTTAGTGCGGTTTAACAAATTTAATAAAGTTTCCCCCAGCTGTATTAGCCCACCTGAATCCTTTTTTATCTTTTATCGTTTATCATAGGCCATTAACAGGACTTTGGTGAGATCACTCCATTTTTCAGAACTAACCTTTTTCAGCTCCATTTGGAAGAACTTTATTGATTTTAATAGGAACTTTTGGACTCATCTAAACTACTAATTAATTATTTTGTCAACTATTTTAACTTCAAGAAAGGAAAAGTGTAATACAATCTCAGCAGTTTTTCGAAAAGCCTTTGAACATTATTCTTTTTCAAAATTTAATATCTCTACATAATATTTTGCATTGAATATTCTAATTTGATCTTTATGATAACTTTTGTTAACAAGCCAGAAGCATTTGAACCCATGAATATATAATACCCTGAGTTATAGAGACATTTTGAACATTTTTCTGTGAATACTATTGATATGTTTTTTTTGTAACTGATGTATAGTTTTTCATAAGTGAGTAAATTGATTTTTCTTTGTTCATTGTAACTAACAGCTGTGTCTTATTTCTCTCATAAAACTATTTATTTATTTTGAATAAAAGATATAAGAATATAAAAGAATATAATAAGTTTCCTGATACCGTTTATTTACTCAAGTTATCGTGTTAACGGACACACACATATATATATAATATGAACGAATATAATATTTGAACGAATAGTGTTTTTGGCATCTGGGGACCTCAAAACAAAAAGTTATCATGGTCTCGGGCTTAAGTCTTACCATGAGACCTACGGCAATAGCTTCTTCCCTATAGGGGAAATTCGCTAAAAATTGACAGATCAACAAATAGTTTAGTAGAAATAGTATTTGACTCTCGCCGTAAAAATAGTGAGCACAAACACGTTACATTAATGTACTGCAAGACATAAAATCAGACTTGTAGGCGTCAAAATAAACCTGTTGGTTACGGTTGTTGATGACAATGGAGAGACTAGCGTACATCAAATCTTCTTTATTATGTTCAGTTTCGATAATTTGTAAAATATAAAAATTAATAAATTAAATGCCATCCTCCTTCGTTGATTGACACCTGAACTACCTTAAAAATCACTGACACTGATAACACCCTGATTCAACGAAGGGAATACAACGAGCCATATTTTATTGATACAAAAATGTCTTTTGATGATAAAAAAAGTGTAAACAACATTTTCATTAGCATATTACGTGTTGTTATTACTTATGGGAAGTAATAAAAGACGTCTTACAACACGTTGAGGACGGAGTCAGAAGAAATATCGTCGCTGACCGTAGCGCTACGGGCTATTTCAATGTTAAAACGCACAAGACATGTCTTTACAGAAAAGCATATTTTTTTGTTACTGTTTGACCTATTGATTTGAAATCAATTTTGTTCGAATCTTTATAAAGTTTTGATTAGTGTTTGCTGGGAGTTTTATTTTTTAATGACTAGGAAAAACTACAAAATATGTATAAAAATATAGACTTTAAATTACTATATTTTTGACAATGTATTATTTTATTCAGAAAATAGCGAGCAAACCACCTGCGTCTTCAAAATACATTAATTTGAGACATCTTTCATAATCGTATGTTGTTAAATAAGTGAGATATATGGTTTTAAGTTTAACATTGTTCTTATGGAGGTAAAATCCAACATGGCCGCTCTCCAACGCCCTCTTAAATCCTTTATAGTTGTTATTTCTCTTCTTCTGTTATCTTCATTTAGAGGAATCTTGAAGGCTCCATATAACATCGATCTGAATGCAGAGGAGTTGTAGTATCTGTCTGCGTAGGCTTCTTGTATAGATGTCGTCAACAATCTAGGAGATCTAGGAAATTAATCTCCTCGTACTCTCTAGTAAAGTTAAGTTTTTATGATGACCGTTAATCAATCTCACCATTTGTTCCGCTTCCTTTTCTTCGGTTTCCTTGAAAATAACAAGTATATCGTCCACATATCTGACGTACATTATTATTTCATGTTCTTTCTCCAATTTTTTCAACATTATCTCCTCGTTATGCTGCAAAAATACTCCTGATAATATTGATGAAAGGGGGCTACCCATGTGTTCTTAAGTGTTGTATACGTATTTTATTACATCCCGTAAAAAAGAGTATAAAATTATGGAGTTTTTGCACCATACGTTAAATAAACACGGTAAACGCTATTCGTTATTTATTAGTTTATTAAATATAATTTATTGTGACATAATTCGTTTTTAATTTAATTAAACTTGTGTTTTTTGCTAGACCTGTGGTCCGTCTTTTGTATTGGTTATAACTTCCAAAGGAAAGGGGTAAAACATTTTCTTTTGCGATAAAAAAGGTACATAAAAAGTACGAAATTCTTATATACTTTTTATTACGAAAATTGTATGTCGAAAATTCATTAGCTGTGTCCATAGGACAACTACGCAACCTTGTGATCTTAGTTCGCGTAACCTCTGTCCTCAGGAGATACAGCTGACCATATACACCTCACCAGGATTGTTTGTTGGCTGTGTTTACCTTTAAACTGTATTTTATAGATACACTCACTATGTGTTTATTATACATTCTGTAAACCTATATTTAACCATTGATTTTTTGTATTCAAAATCAATGATTTAACTTAAGTTCTTACTTCTGTTCCAGACGCATGATAAATGAGTATTGTTTTCCCTACAACTGTGTCATCTGTTATACATCTTTACCCGCCAAATTTATCAGCAAACAACATAACAATATAACGGAAACAACCATAGGATACTTTAATCTTTCTGGAGTCAAAATCAATGCGAATGCCAAAACCAAACACCTGTCAGATGTCGGGGGCCAAATACCGGGAACCTTTGGACCTAACCCAACTCCGGCGGCCAAAAACTCTCTGAAAAAAATATGTAGAGTTGAAGAGTGGAAGTTTGTCGTGGCAGCGAGCCATTCTAATTTGACTCTCCGTAACTCAAATCACCCGCAGTTTCAACGACGACGACGCGAGGTTCTGGAAGTATTTACCAACAGGAAATTAATGTCTGGGATCAAAAGGGATATTTTTGAACATCTATTTTTTTCTTGACATAAAATGTACTATCGCTAATTATCTTGAAGCGTGCGTCATAGTTCATTATTTTGTGTCATTCAAAAGTTGAACCGATTTAGGTTAAAATTAGTATGATGCATTTATACGTAAATCATCTAGTCGATGAGATTAACTGGACTTAACTCTGAGTTTTGAGAACGGTGGTTAAAATATTGTTATTTTGTCGTTGAATATTTATGTAAAATTTACTTCAACTTGAAATACATTACTCGGTATATGGGGGTGGTAAATGAGTGATGGAGGGGTTTTGCGTTCATACGATACTTGAGAACATCGGCGATAGCTTGCCAGCCTCTGTTTTCTGAATGTATAGGAAACCACTGCAGAACACTCTAACTCTATTGAGTGTTGAGATCAACATTCAAAGTTACCATACAGAAAAAATAACATCAGAGAGTGTGGCTCGGCGATTGGGAGTGCTCAACACATCCATATTGGAGTGATAACGAAAATTACTGTCTATTTTGTTATACCGGGTGTCACATAAAGGTCCCACCCCCTCTTAATTTTTGAACAATTCAAAATTTTCAAACGATCTTTGGTAAATTTTACTAGTATAAGTCAAAGTATATTTTTGAGTTGTTAAGGCTTTCAATCCTTACCCCTAAAACGGGGTTGCTAGGGGTAGTTTTTATTTTTTAAATATCAACCCTTAACAAGTTGCATATCATTTTAAAGAGGTTAAAAACAGAAAATGAATGCCGCAAACTAAACCTCTCTTTGTTTTTTTAATCTAATGTTATAGTCAGCGAAATATTTATTCATTATGTTATTTAGACTGGTAAGATTCGCCTCCTAACCATAGATCAGATACAAAGTGGGCAAATCCGACTTTCCCTTGATCAGACCTTTGAAGAAAGACCATTTTAAGTGCAAGAAAGTCATTTTATAACCTTTATTTTTGTCAAGTGGCCTCTTGGCAGTTTAAATAAAAATTAATAAAACTTTTGCTGGCCATAATATTAGATTAAATAAACACAGAGAAGTCTAGGTTGCGGCATTCATTTTCTTTATTTATCCTCTTTAAAATGATATGCAACTTGTTAGGGGTTGGTATTTAAAAAATAAAAACTACCCCCAGAAACCCCTATTTAGGGGTGGAGTTGAAACCCTTAACCACTTAAAAAATACTTTGACTTATGCTAGTAACCTTTACCAAAGATTGTTTGAAAATGTACAGTCGTTCAAAATTTAAGAAGGGGACCTTTATGGGACACCCGGTATATAGTTGTGAGTAGTGGTGAAACCAGAAAGAGGGGCCGTAATCGGCGCTTTTTTCCCATGTTATTCTTATGGGGAGCCGTTTTTGAACACTTGCCAGCTCCCGCCTTACACAAGTTTCCTTGTTGGCCTATACTAATGTCCAACCCTTGCCTATATTAAATATATTTTCCCCATCCCTCCTCTATATTTTTTAAAATTAATTTTCAAATTCTAAAAAACTATCTTTAGTGTTTATGGTCCGATTTGTCTGCAATTTGGATATGTTATTGTCCTAGGCAAGTGTTTTAATAAATTCCACTTACATTTCCCAAATTCACTATAACGGTCAAATTAAAAAATATTTTTGAAAAATACTGCCAATTGCCACCTTCTTTATTAACTGTCCGATTTGTCTTCAATTTGGATATGTTATTGTCCTAGGCAAGTGGTTTAATAAATTCCACTTACATATCCCAAATTCACTATTACGGTCAAATTAAAAAATATTTTTGAAAAATACTGCCAATTGCCAACTTCTTTATTTACTGTCCGATTTATTTAAAATTTGGATATGCTATTGACCTAGGCAAGTGTTTTAATAAATTCCACTTACATATCCCAAATTCACTATTACGGTCAAATTAAAAAATATTTTTGAAAAATACTGCCAATTGCCAACTTCTTTATTTACTGTCCAATTTGTTTAAAATTTAGATATGTTATTGTCCTAGGCAAGTGTTTTAATAAATTCCACTTATATTTCCCAAATTCACTATTACGGTCAAATTAAAAAATATTTTTGAAAAATACTGCCAATTGCCAACTTCTTTATTTACTGTCCGATTTGTTTAAAATTTAGATATGTTATTGTTATAGGCAAGTGTTTTAATAAATTAGCCTTACATTTCCCAAATTCACTATTACAGTCAAATTAAAAAATATTTTTGAAAAATACTGCCAATTGCCAACTTCTTTATTTACTGTCCGATTTGTTTAAAATTTGGATATGTTATTGTTGTAGGCTAGTGTATATGCACCATCCACATTTTACAAATATTGCGGTTAAATTTTAAAAAATTTGGAAAAATACTGCCAATTGGCAACTTCTTTATTTATGGTCTGATTTGTTTAAAATTTATATAAGTCATTATTCTAGGCTAGTGTATATGTACCATCCACATTTGACAAATTAACTATAATGGTCAAATTTAAAAAATATTTTGAAAAATATACAATTTCAAACTTCTTTATTTACTGTCTGATTTATTTTCGGATATGTTATAGCTCTTATATAGGTAACAAGACCACACTACCACACGTTCCACTACCCCCTATAATACAGTATTTTGTCTTTTTGTTTGTTTATTTTGCTGTAATCCCAAAACTGACTTTGCTGTTTATTGTCCGATATGCCTACACTTTGGATATTGTCCTAAGCATTTATTGTCTGATTTATTTTTGGACATGTTGTAGCCCCCAACTATTATATCTAAAATACAATATTATTTCCACCTATAATACAGTTGATGTGTTGTTTGTTTTGCCGCAACCTAAAAACTAACATTGGTATTTGTGTTTTTACAAAACTATATTTTGTAAATTACTACCAATAACTCCTTTATTTACTTTTCGACTTGTTATATCCCCTTATATCTAAATTTACCGTATATTTTTTCCCTTTTAGTGCTGTTTTGTCGTAACCAAACTTTGGATATGACTGCAATATATTACTGGCCATTGCATAAGTAAATACCCCATTTCCAAATTCACTATTACGGTTGGATTAAAAAAAATAAATACAAGCTTATTATATACATCCAGCTGATAAGTAATATATATCTACAAAATATTTATGGTCAGAACTGCCTAAATTTTGGATATGTTTTAAGCCAATACGATAGCAAAAAATAAATTTTTAAAACCCAAAACAACTAAACACAAAACACTAATCTTTCTTTGTGCTTGTTTGGAGTAGTCTTTATTTTATCCAACTTAATTTTAATTTTGCAGTTAAAATCAAACTTCCCACATTCTAGCTCCCTTTCCAGCCAGTGGTTGGAGACATAAAGGTTACGAATATTTTCAAACTGTACAATATATCTTTTTCTACCCCTATGTTGGACTTGTTTAATAGCGCTTATTAATAATTCCGCACCATATTCCAAATCCTCCAGTCTACTACATTCTTTAAATTTAACATTGCCTTTAATATCTTGCATCTCTATGTCTTCTTGTCCAACATCCCACCCATTGTTACGGGAACTTAGGTTTTCTATTTTTGGAAAGGAATTACCATAAAATGTTGCGGTTCCGTTAGTGTTAAAGCTTGCAAGTGGCTCGTTGGTAGGTAGGTAAATAATGTCCAAATCACCACTGTATGGCAACACGCTATAACCTTGCCTATTCTTATTTATCTCTATAAATACAGTTTTACAGACACCTTTAACATAGTATACACCCCTCCGTCCATCCTTTTCTGCCAACACTCCCACAAACTTGTTGTTTACTACAAACGCATACACTATATAATGTCCATAATGCTCTAGATCCTCCCAACGTCGCAGGAAGTAATCTTTTAATTTATCCTCTCTTTCCCTTCTTTCTTGTTCTTTAGCCAACTGTGCTTTGTATTCCTCTGCAACAGTATTTTCCACATATTCCAATTTACGCTTATTACTGTCAATGTCTTCTAATTCCAATTTCCTCTTTTTGGAACAACTCTCTAAGAAAGGCTTGGAAAGTGGCTCTATTTCTTTAATAGTGTATGGGTACAGTTTATTGGTCCGGCTTCTTAAAACGTAGGGAGTAAGGTTAGGACTTTCCACTAAGCCTAATTCTTCTAAATTGATGTGTTTAGGTATAGTGGAGAAAGGTGTATTTGATTTTGTAAAACATGTGCCCCCAGATTTGATGTAACACTTATGCTTTACACTTATGGCATCAGGAAACTCCTCTATTACCTCTACATAGTTAGTTGGTAAACAGTTAAAGCTAAATGCAGATAGAGCATACTTTATTAACTTTTCCCTTTGTGTACTATCTTTTGGCAGTTTTAGTTGTACTCCAGTTATCTTCTTCGTATTACTATTACCCCAATATGCGTATTGTAATAAATCATTAAACACTAAACAACAACTGTTTTGTAATTGATTGGCAACTTTCACCCACATCTTATGCAGAGGTACAGCATAGAATGGAGCATTTTGAAAGTACCGTTTGTTGTCTTCTATTAGACTTAAACAATCTCTTAAAGGTTCAAACCCTTTACCAAAACCTCTACAATAGTTATAGATTGTTGCCTCTAACCTTGTTATTCCATTCTCTCTAGCTAGTTTAGACGAGAACGTTTCTTTTAGTCTCGCATCTGGACAGTTTACAAAGTTTATTATATGGTTTCCTATACTTTTAATTACTCCAGGGCTTGTAATCTGGCATATAAATTTATTATATATTTTTACCCTGCTATTTACATTAAACCATGTTAAACAGTCTTTACTAACATTATCTACAATAACATTATATCCATTCTTGTACGCCCCTTGGTAGCAAAAGTTAAAGTTTTCTGTAAGATATTGGCACATTTCCTCTTTATTAAATATTCCAGCCAAATCTAGTGTTATATCGAAATCCATAAGATAGTACATTTCTTTTTCCAGATCTTGCAGTATCTTTGGAAGATCTTCCAACAAATCCTTAATTTTAACATTTGCAAGCTCTATTTTATAGGGAATTGCTATAGGATCATCATACTTTTGTTTAATTTGGTCAATATCTTTCTTTATTATTTGTAACACACCCTCGCTTTGGACCCCAGAGGACCTCTCCAAGGAGAATGGTAGTTTGGCCACAACACCATGTCGAGCTAAAGAGAACTTTTTAAATATTCCTCGTAAGTAGCTATTAAACGAGCCACATATTTCCTTCTTAACTTTAAATTTATTCCGAACGTCCCCATCACAATCCGTAACATTGGTTATCTTAACTAACATTATGTTATCACAAAACGCATCCGTTATAGATGTTAAGTTATTTAATTTTGTTTCGCCCTCGCAATAGTTTATATTACCTATGTCTGTAAGAAGGTTATTATTACGTAGATTTTCTAATAAAAACCATATACCGAATCTTTCGTTAGTAGGTTTAATACAATTTCCCAATAAATGGCTAACAGAGTACATTTCTTTTATACAAAAAAAGTAGCGGAAACATGTAAACAGGACAGATTACACTATAGGTATATGTGTGTTGTAAATATATGGATATTGTATATAAACATAGGCGAGCGGTAAGTGTAACATGTAAGTGGACACCCATATGCAAATATGGAATACCCACTATTAATATAATTCCAAATTCGACTAAATAAGTTTATAGTCTCAATATAATTAACATATTAACTAACGGTGCCATCCCGCATTAGTACCCAAATTGTCGAAATTCTATAATTCTATTCTTAGTCCTTGTATAGTATTAGGTTTTGTACTATTAAACCCTACATTCTTATCCTGTGCAGTAGAGTAATATATGCATGTTATTTAATACAGATACGCACATTCTACAAGACCTATACATAGATCTGTTGTATAAGCAGCAGAATAGACGTCTCATTGTGTTGTTGTAAAGTAAAACATAAATGTAAATTGTGCTGGATACAACCGGCCAGATATTAGACAGGAAATGTGTTGGAAGTGTATTGCCAAATAGTAAGACAAACACCACATAGTGCAGCATGTAATCAATCCATTACTATTTAGACAAATGTATAAGGTCAGTATTGGTACAACATCCGATATATTAGCCAAACCCAGTCCAAACATTGTGTCCTCAAAATGTTATGATTGTGTTAAATTTGTTTATATTACATATATTTCTTACACAATTTACAAACTATTTTTTGTGTCAGTTGACAGAACCTGTAAAGTTGTGTAAAATGGCTGTAAATCAGTATCTGTGCCTGTGTCATAATGTGTTGGAGTGTGTTATTTATTGTGTCTCTGCATTTGTGTTGTTTTATAAACTTTAAATATTACTATGTCCTTATACTCTTACTATTTCTGTTACTATAATATTAATTTTTTACTGTTTGTTTTCCAAGTTTGATTGTGGGTTTCGCTAATATATCGGATGTTGTACCAATACTGACCTTATACATTTGTCTAAATAGTAATGGATTGATTACATGCTGCACTATGTGGTGTTTGTCTTACTATTTGGCAATACACTTCCAACACATTTCCTGTCTAATATCTGGCCGGTTGTATCCAGCACAATTTACATTTATGTTTTACTTTACAACAACACAATGAGACGTCTATTCTGCTGCTTATACAACAGAATCTATGTATAGGTCTTGTAGAATGTGCGTATCTGTATTAAATAACATGCATATATTACTCTACTGCACAGGATAAGAATGTAGGGTTTAATAGTACAAAACCTAATACTATACAAGGACTAAGAATAGAATTATAGAATTTCGACAATTTGGGTACTAATGCGGGATGGCACCGTTAGTTAATATGTTAATTATATTGAGACTATAAACTTATTTAGTCGAATTTGGAATTATATTAATAGTGGGTATTCCATATTTGCATATGGGTGTCCACTTACATGTTACACTTACCGCTCGCCTATGTTTATATACAATATCCATATATTTACAACACACATATACCTATAGTGTAATCTGTCCTGTTTACATGTTTCCGCTACTTTTTTTGTATAAAAGAAATGTACTCTGTTAGCCATTTATTGGGAAATTGTATTAAACCTACTAACGAAAGATTCGGTATATGGTTTTTATTAGAAAATCTACGTAATAATAACCTTCTTACAGACATAGGTAATATAAACTATTGCGAGGGCGAAACAAAATTAAATAACTTAACATCTATAACGGATGCGTTTTGTGATAACATAATGTTAGTTAAGATAACCAATGTTACGGATTGTGATGGGGACGTTCGGAATAAATTTAAAGTTAAGAAGGAAATATGTGGCTCGTTTAATAGCTACTTACGAGGAATATTTAAAAAGTTCTCTTTAGCTCGACATGGTGTTGTGGCCAAACTACCATTCTCCTTGGAGAGGTCCTCTGGGGTCCAAAGCGAGGGTGTGTTACAAATAATAAAGAAAGATATTGACCAAATTAAACAAAAGTATGATGATCCTATAGCAATTCCCTATAAAATAGAGCTTGCAAATGTTAAAATTAAGGATTTGTTGGAAGATCTTCCAAAGATACTGCAAGATCTGGAAAAAGAAATGTACTATCTTATGGATTTCGATATAACACTAGATTTGGCTGGAATATTTAATAAAGAGGAAATGTGCCAATATCTTACAGAAAACTTTAACTTTTGCTACCAAGGGGCGTACAAGAATGGATATAATGTTATTGTAGATAATGTTAGTAAAGACTGTTTAACATGGTTTAATGTAAATAGCAGGGTAAAAATATATAATAAATTTATATGCCAGATTACAAGCCCTGGAGTAATTAAAAGTATAGGAAACCATATAATAAACTTTGTAAACTGTCCAGATGCGAGACTAAAAGAAACGTTCTCGTCTAAACTAGCTAGAGAGAATGGAATAACAAGGTTAGAGGCAACAATCTATAACTATTGTAGAGGTTTTGGTAAAGGGTTTGAACCTTTAAGAGATTGTTTAAGTCTAATAGAAGACAACAAACGGTACTTTCAAAATGCTCCATTCTATGCTGTACCTCTGCATAAGATGTGGGTGAAAGTTGCCAATCAATTACAAAACAGTTGTTGTTTAGTGTTTAATGATTTATTACAATACGCATATTGGGGTAATAGTAATACGAAGAAGATAACTGGAGTACAACTAAAACTGCCAAAAGATAGTACACAAAGGGAAAAGTTAATAAAGTATGCTCTATCTGCATTTAGCTTTAACTGTTTACCAACTAACTATGTAGAGGTAATAGAGGAGTTTCCTGATGCCATAAGTGTAAAGCATAAGTGTTACATCAAATCTGGGGGCACATGTTTTACAAAATCAAATACACCTTTCTCCACTATACCTAAACACATCAATTTAGAAGAATTAGGCTTAGTGGAAAGTCCTAACCTTACTCCCTACGTTTTAAGAAGCCGGACCAATAAACTGTACCCATACACTATTAAAGAAATAGAGCCACTTTCCAAGCCTTTCTTAGAGAGTTGTTCCAAAAAGAGGAAATTGGAATTAGAAGACATTGACAGTAATAAGCGTAAATTGGAATATGTGGAAAATACTGTTGCAGAGGAATACAAAGCACAGTTGGCTAAAGAACAAGAAAGAAGGGAAAGAGAGGATAAATTAAAAGATTACTTCCTGCGACGTTGGGAGGATCTAGAGCATTATGGACATTATATAGTGTATGCGTTTGTAGTAAACAACAAGTTTGTGGGAGTGTTGGCAGAAAAGGATGGACGGAGGGGTGTATACTATGTTAAAGGTGTCTGTAAAACTGTATTTATAGAGATAAATAAGAATAGGCAAGGTTATAGCGTGTTGCCATACAGTGGTGATTTGGACATTATTTACCTACCTACCAACGAGCCACTTGCAAGCTTTAACACTAACGGAACCGCAACATTTTATGGTAATTCCTTTCCAAAAATAGAAAACCTAAGTTCCCGTAACAATGAGTGGGATGTTGGACAAGAAGACATAGAGATGCAAGATATTAAAGGCAATGTTAAATTTAAAGAATGTAGTAGACTGGAGGATTTGGAATATGGTGCGGAATTATTAATAAGCGCTATTAAACAAGTCCAACATAGGGGTAGAAAAAGATATATTGTACAGTTTGAAAATATTCGTAACCTTTATGTCTCCAACCACTGGCTGGAAAGGGAGCTAGAATGTGGGAAGTTTGATTTTAACTGCAAAATTAAAATTAAGTTGGATAAAATAAAGACTACTCCAAACAAGCACAAAGAAAGATTAGTGTTTTGTGTTTAGTTGTTTTGGGTTTTAAAAATTTATTTTTTGCTATCGCATTGGCTTAAAACATATCCAAAATTTAGGCAGTTCTGACCATAAATATTTTGTAGATATATATTACTTATCAGCTGGATGTATATAATAAGCTTGTATTTATTTTTTTTAATCCAACCGTAATAGTGAATTTGGAAATGGGGTATTTACTTATGCAATGGCCAGTAATATATTGCAGTCATATCCAAAGTTTGGTTACGACAAAACAGCACTAAAAGGGAAAAAATATACGGTAAATTTAGATATAAGGGGATATAACAAGTCGAAAAGTAAATAAAGGAGTTATTGGTAGTAATTTACAAAATATAGTTTTGTAAAAACACAAATACCAATGTTAGTTTTTAGGTTGCGGCAAAACAAACAACACATCAACTGTATTATAGGTGGAAATAATATTGTAATTTTAGATATAATAGTTGGGGGCTATAACATGTCCAAAAATAAATCAGACAATAAATGCTTAGGGCAATATCCAAAGTGTAGGCAAATCGGACAATAAACAGCAAAGTCAGTTTTGGGATTACAGCAAAATAAACAAACAAAAAAGACAAAATACTGTATTATAGGGGGTAGTGGAACGTGTGGTAGTGTGGTCTTGTTACCTATATAAGAGCTATAACATATCCGAAAATATATCAGACAGTAAATAAAGAAGTTTGAAATTGTATATTTTTCAAAATATTTTTTAAATTTGACCATTATAGTTAATTTGTCAAATGTGGATGGTACATATACACTAGCCTAGAATAATGACATATATACATTTTAAACAAATCAGACCATAAATAAAGAAATTGCCAATTGGCAGTATTTTTCCAAATTTTTTAAAATATAACCGCAATATTTGTAAAATGTGGATGGTGCATATACACTAGCCTACAACAATAACATATCCAAATTTTAAACAAATCGGACAGTAAATAAAGAAGTTGGCAATTGGCAGTATTTTTCAAAAATATTTTTTAATTTGACTGTAGTAGTGAATTTGGGAAATGTAAGGCTAATTTATTAAAACACTTGCCTATAACAATAACATATCTAAATTTTAAACAAATCGGACAGTAAATAAAGAAGTTGGCAATTGGCAGTATTTTTCAAAAATATTTTTTAATTTGACCGTAATAGTGAATTTGGGAAATATAAGTGGAATTTATTAAAACACTTGCCTAGGACAATAACATATCTAAATTTTAAACAAATCGGACAGTAAATAAAGAAGTTGGCAATTGGCAGTATTTTTCAAAAATATTTTTTAATTTGACCGTAATAGTGAATTTGGGATATGTAAGTGGAATTTATTAAAACACTTGCCTAGGTCAATAGCATATCCAAATTTTAAATAAATCGGACAGTAAATAAAGAAGTTGGCAATTGGCAGTATTTTTCAAAAATATTTTTTAATTTGACCGTAATAGTGAGTTTGGGATATGTAAGTGGAATTTATTAAACCACTTGCCTAGGACAATAACATATCCAAATTGAAGACAAATCGGACAGTTAATAAAGAAGGTGGCAATTGGCAGTATTTTTCAAAAATATTTTTTAATTTGACCGTTATAGTGAATTTGGGAAATGTAAGTGGAATTTATTAAAACACTTGCCTAGGACAATAACATATCCAAATTGCAGACAAATCGGACCATAAAATTAATATAGGCAAGGGTTGGACATTAGTATAGGCCAACAAGGAAACTTGTGTAAGGCGGGAGCTGGCAAGTGTTCAAAAACGGCTCCCCATAAGAATAACATGGGAAAAAAGCGCCGATTACGGCCCCTCTTTCTGGTTTCACCACTACTAGTTGTGTAAAGGAATTTCGTTGTACAGCTAAATTAAGAGATCTAGCGGGTCGATTTTTATAATTGATGCATCATTTGAAAACTCTACCGGTACGGTTACTAAAATGGGTAACTATAACATGTTATTACACATGTTGGTTATGCAAGTTACATATCGTCATGGGCAATAACTATAAAATGATTCCCGTAATATATACATGAGAATTAGTTACAAATGTGTTTTAGCCACCTCTGTGAAAGCGATATATTATACCACAATCCGCTTTGGTCGATTTCCTCACCGTTTTTGTGTTACAGGTAAAAAACCTAAACTACCTAAAATTTACAGTTGCTGTTTATCTTTTGAAAAACATAATGAGTGTAAGAGCTTTGTAAAACTAAATTTGGAGTTCCACCGGATGGATTTTTAAAATTTAACCCCTCATTGGAAATCCTTAATTTTGTAGATTGTCAAATATTTATGTATTTTTTGGTATGTATCCGGTTTAAAATGCGGTGATGGGTCTCAATCTCCAATAATATTCTCAATTCATATAGATAAAAAAACGCATAAACCAAAGGCCGTAATAAACAACTTTTTTATGATATTGAACATATCTTCTACGTGTTTGAAATAAAACATAATAAATTTATCAACTAAACCATTTATATTTGATATGAAAACTAACGTTTTAGGTGTGATACCAAATGAAGTCTGTTGGTAACACTGGAGGCAGCATTGCTTAACAATTTGCGTCATAAAAGGGAGCTGGTGAATTTGTCAGGTTTATACACCAGTTGGGAAAAGTTCTCGTTCTTTGAACTGCTGCACAGAAAACTAAAAAACACTGAACTAATGTTTTGTAATTTTCTATAACTGCAGTAATGGGTTATTAAATTCTTCTAAGTTTGTCATAACCAAGTGTACATGGTTTCATTACAGATTGTTTCTTTGTTTTTGGGGGGATTAGGAGGCCGCTGCATAGCCGGCTAGGCATGTCTCCCTTTGGGATATTATGTAGCCACCGGAAAGAGGGAAAATAGGGGGATGGGAAAGGTGGTAGGACGGGGTCAGTCTGCCTCGCTCCAGAAAGGGAGAGAGAACCTTACCTAGCTCCCGGGCTCTGTGGGTGACATAACCCCAGGACTCGCCCTCTAACCCGAAGTCCCTCTAAATCCACCAGATAGGGACCGCCATTACACAGAGCCTCCAATCTCTTCAAAGTTGGGGGGCCCCAGGACGGTTCGTCCCCCAGCCCGGCAGACCGGAGATCGTCGAGTAAGGGCCCTTCCTCCCAGGCACCCGTCCCAGGCTGCAAGGAAGATCCACTACTCCCTCCAAGGAGTTGGACTAGACTGGGTATCCAGGCTCAACTGGGAGTCAAGCCCCCAGAAGAGACAAGGAGGAAGCAAGGAAGCCACACAAGGAAGCAAGGTTGGTCACACTGGATAGTCAAAAGACTTACCAATACTGTAACAGCTTCATTTTGCTATAACCAATGTCGACCTCAATGTCAATGTCACTAGTATAGAACAGTCAGAGAGCCATCAAGGGGCAATTTTTTCAGATTTTAATTGTTGTAATTTAAATATATAAACGTTCTTTGTAAAATAATGAACCACTATGTTCATCACTCGTATTAAAAGTGTCCTTCGGTGATTACACATAAGAGCGTCTCTCTTCTATGTGGTGCTTTAACGTATTAGAGTTATTTTACTACTACTGGATCGTCACTATTTTATATAACTGATATTGTATTAACCGTCTGAAGTTCCGGTTGAGATGTGACGCGTTTCGTCAACAAAAATGACATCTTTTGGCAGTGCATCCGCGCATTACTGTTTCGTCGAGATTTTTGTTATTTAAATTGAACCATGACGAAACGCTGATGCACGGATGCTCTGCCAGATGACTTCCCTTTGTTGACGAATCGCGTCGTATCAATTTCAGTAGGAACGTTTGAAGGTAAATTCAATATTAATCAAACTCATTTTCGGCTTCGCCTCGCTTCTAACACACCGTTACGCACCAAAACACTCAATTTTGCTCAACTACAATTTAATATTAAATTCAGTTACTCAGTTTTTGACGATGACTTTAATTAGAAAGGCAACATCTTTTATAAAGAAAGAAACATAATTTTACATGACCTTGCACAGCACTTTATCTGTCATCATAACTAAATAATAAGCACTTTGATCGCTCAAAACGTACATGCTGAAATACTCAAGTGATAAATTCCTCTGATCGTATAATATCCAAATGAAATTCATCTCAATTATAGGCTTTAACTGGCATAGGCTAACCATCGAAAAGACATTTTGATTCGAGTATATGAACTGATAAACAAAATTAAATAACTTAACATCTATAACGGATGCGTTTTGTGATAACATAATGTTAGTTAAGATAACCAATGTTACGGATTGTGATGGGGACGTTCGGAATAAATTTAAAGTTAAGAAGGAAATATGTGGCTCGTTTAATAGCTACTTACGAGGAATATTTAAAAAGTTCTCTTTAGCTCGACATGGTGTTGTGGCCAAACTACCATTCTCGTTGGAGAGGTCCTCTGGGGTCCAAAGCGAGGGTGTGTTACAAATAATAAAGAAAGATATTGACCAAATTAAACAAATGTATGATGATCCTATAGCAATTCCCTATAAAATAGAGCTTGCAAATGTTAAAATTAAGGATTTGTTGGAAGATCTTCCAAAGATACTGCAAGATCTGGAAAAAGAAATGTACTATCTTATGGATTTCGATATAACACTAGATTTGGCTGGAATATTTAATAAAGAGGAAATGTGCCAATATCTTACAGAAAACTTTAACTTTTGCTACCAAGGGGCGTACAAGAATGGATATAATGTTATTGTAGATAATGTTAGTAAAGACTGTTTAACATGGTTTAATGTAAATAGCAGGGTAAAAATATATAATAAATTTATATGCCAGATTACAAGCCCTGGAGTAATTAAAAGTATAGGAAACCATATAATAAACTTTGTAAACTGTCCAGATGCGAGACTAAAAGAAACGTTCTCGTCTAAACTAGCTAGAGAGAATGGAATAACAAGGTTAGAGGCAACAATCTATAACTATTGTAGAGGTTTTGGTAAAGGGTTTGAACCTTTAAGAGATTGTTTAAGTCTAATAGAAGACAACAAACGGTACTTTCAAAATGCTCCATTCTATGCTGTACCTCTGCATAAGATGTGGGTGAAAGTTGCCAATCAATTACAAAACAGTTGTTGTTTAGTGTTTAATGATTTATTACAATACGCATATTGGGGTAATAGTAATACGAAGAAGATAACTGGAGTACAACTAAAACTGCCAAAAGATAGTACACAAAGGGAAAAGTTAATAAAGTATGCTCTATCTGCATTTAGCTTTAACTGTTTACCAACTAACTATGTAGAGGTAATAGAGGAGTTTCCTGATGCCATAAGTGTAAAGCATAAGTGTTACATCAAATCTGGGGGCACATGTTTTACAAAATCAAATACACCTTTCTCCACTATACCTAAACACATCAATTTAGAAGAATTAGGCTTAGTGGAAAGTCCTAACCTTACTCCCTACGTTTTAAGAAGCCGGACCAATAAACTGTACCCATACACTATTAAAGAAATAGAGCCACTTTCCAAGCCTTTCTTAGAGAGTTGTTCCAAAAAGAGGAAATTGGAATTAGAAGACATTGACAGTAATAAGCGTAAATTGGAATATGTGGAAAATACTGTTGCAGAGGAATACAAAGCACAGTTGGCTAAGAACAAGAAAGAAGGGAAAGAGAGGATAAATTAAAAGATTACTTCCTGCGACGTTGGGAGGATCTAGAGCATTATGGACATTATATAGTGTATGCGTTTGTAGTAAACAACAAGTTTGTGGGAGTGTTGGCAGAAAAGGATGGACGGAGGGGTGTATACTATGTTAAAGGTGTCTGTAAAACTGTATTTATAGAGATAAATAAGAATAGGCAAGGTTATAGCGTGTTGCCATACAGTGGTGATTTGGACATTATTTACCTACCTACCAACGAGCCACTTGCAAGCTTTAACACTAACGGAACCGCAACATTTTATGGTAATTCCTTTCCAAAAATAGAAAACCTAAGTTCCCGTAACAATGAGTGGGATGTTGGACAAGAAGACATAGAGATGCAAGATATTAAAGGCAATGTTAAATTTAAAGAATGTAGTAGACTGGAGGATTTGGAATATGGTGCGGAATTATTAATAAGCGCTATTAAACAAGTCCAACATAGGGGTAGAAAAAGATATATTGTACAGTTTGAAAATATTCGTAACCTTTATGTCTCCAACCACTGGCTGGAAAGGGAGCTAGAATGTGGGAAGTTTGATTTTAACTGCAAAATTAAAATTAAGTTGGATAAAATAAAGACTACTCCAAACAAGCACAAAGAAAGATTAGTGTTTTGTGTTTAGTTGTTTTGGGTTTTAAAAATTTATTTTTTGCTATCGCATTGGCTTAAAACATATCCAAAATTTAGGCAGTTCTGACCATAAATATTTTGTAGATATATATTACTTATCAGCTGGATGTATATAATAAGCTTGTATTTATTTTTTTTAATCCAACCGTAATAGTGAATTTGGAAATGGGGTATTTACTTATGCAATGGCCAGTAATATATTGCAGTCATATCCAAAGTTTGGTTACGACAAAACAGCACTAAAAGGGAAAAAATATACGGTAAATTTAGATATAAGGGGATATAACAAGTCGAAAAGTAAATAAAGGAGTTATTGGTAGTAATTTACAAAATATAGTTTTGTAAAAACACAAATACCAATGTTAGTTTTTAGGTTGCGGCAAAACAAACAACACATCAACTGTATTATAGGTGGAAATAATATTGTAATTTTAGATATAATAGTTGGGGGCTATAACATGTCCAAAAATAAATCAGACAATAAATGCTTAGGGCAATATCCAAAGTGTAGGCAAATCGGACAATAAACAGCAAAGTCAGTTTTGGGATTACAGCAAAATAAACAAACAAAAAAGACAAAATACTGTATTATAGGGGGTAGTGGAACGTGTGGTAGTGTGGTCTTGTTACCTATATAAGAGCTATAACATATCCGAAAATATATCAGACAGTAAATAAAGAAGTTTGAAATTGTATATTTTTCAAAATATTTTTTAAATTTGACCATTATAGTTAATTTGTCAAATGTGGATGGTACATATACACTAGCCTAGAATAATGACATATATACATTTTAAACAAATCAGACCATAAATAAAGAAATTGCCAATTGGCAGTATTTTTCCAAATTTTTTAAAATTTAACCGCAATATTTGTAAAATGTGGATGGTGCATATACACTAGCCTACAACAATAACATATCCAAATTTTAAACAAATCGGACAGTAAATAAAGAAGTTGGCAATTGGCAGTATTTTTCAAAAATATTTTTTAATTTGACTGTAATAGTGAATTTGGGAAATGTAAGGCTAATTTATTAAAACACTTGCCTATAACAATAACATATCTAAATTTTAAACAAATCGGACAGTAAATAAAGAAGTTGGCAATTGGCAGTATTTTTCAAAAATATTTGTTAATTTGACCGTAATAGTGAATTTGGGAAATATAAGTGGAATTTATTAAAACACTTGCCTAGGACAATAACATATCTAAATTTTAAACAAATCGGACAGTAAATAAAGAAGTTGGCAATTGGCAGTATTTTTCAAAAATATTTTTTAATTTGACCGTAATAGTGAATTTGGGATATGTAAGTGGAATTTATTAAAACACTTGCCTAGGTCAATAGCATATCCAAATTTTAAATAAATCGGACAGTTAATAAAGAAGGTGGCAATTGGCAGTATTTTTCAAAAATATTTTTTAATTTGACCGTAATAGTGAATTTGGGATATGTAAGTGGAATTTATTAAACCACTTGCCTAGGACAATAACATATCCAAATTGAAGACAAATCGGACAGTTAATAAAGAAGGTGGCAATTGGCAGTATTTTTCAAAAATATTTTTTAATTTGACCGTTATAGTGAATTTGGGAAATGTAAGTGGAATTTATTAAAACACTTGCCTAGGACAATAACATATCCAAATTGCAGACAAATCGGACCATAAAATTAATATAGGCAAGGGTTGGACATTAGTATAGGCCAACAAGGAAACTTGTGTAAGGCGGGAGCTGGCAAGTGTTCAAAAACGGCTCCCCATAAGAATAACATGGGAAAAAAGCGCCGATTACGGCCCCTCTTTCTGGTTTCACCACTACTAGTTGTGTAAAGGAATTTTGTTGTACAGCTAAATTAAGAGATCTAGCGGGTCGATTTTTATAATTGATGCATCATTTGAAAACTCTACCGGTACGGTTACTAAAATGGGTAACTATAACATGTTATTACACATGTTGGTTATGCAAGTTACATATCGTCATGGGCAATAACTATAACATGATTCCCGTAATATATACATGAGAATTAGTTACAAATGTGTTTTAGCCACCTCTGTGAAAGCGATATATTATACCACAATCCGCTTTGGTCGATTTCCTCACCGTTTTTGTGTTACAGGTAAAAAACCTAAACTACCTAAAATTTACAGTTGCTGTTTATCTTTTGAAAAACATAATGAGTGTAAGAGCTTTGTAAAACTAAATTTGGAGTTCCACCGGATGGATTTTTAAAATTTAACCCCTCATTGGAAATCCTTAATTTTGTAGATTGTCAAATATTTATGTATTTTTTGGTATGTATCCGGTTTAAAATGCGGTGATGGGTCTCAATCTCCAATAATATTCTCAATTCGTATAGATAAAAAAACGCATAAACCAAAGGCCGTAATAAACAACTTTTTTATGATATTGAACATATCTTCTACGTGTTTGAAATAAAACATAATAAATTTATCAACTAAACCATTTATATTTGATATGAAAACTAACGTTTTAGGTGTGATACCAAATGAAGTCTGTTGGTAACACTGGAGGCAGCATTGCTTAACAATTTGCGTCATAAAAGGGAGCTGGTGAATTTGTCAGGTTTATACACCAGTTGGGAAAAGTTCTCGTTCTTTGAACTGCTGCACAGAAAACTAAAAAACACTGAACTAATGTTTTGTAATTTTCTATAACTGCAGTAATGGGTTATTAAATTCTTCTAAGTTTGTCATAACCAAGTGTACATGGTTTCATTACAGATTGTTTCTTTGTTTTTGGGGGGATTAGGAGGCCGCTGCATAGCCGGCTAGGCATGTCTCCCTTTGGGATATTATGTAGCCACCGGAAAGAGGGAAAATAGGGGGATGGGAAAGGTGGTAGGACGGGGTCAGTCTGCCTCGCTCCAGAAAGGGAGAGAGAACCTTACCTAGCTCCCGGGCTCTGTGGGTGACATAACCCCAGGACTCGCCCTCTAACCCGAAGTCCCTCTAAATCCACCAGATAGGGACCGCCATTACACAGAGCCTCCAATCTCTTCAAAGTTGGGGGGCCCCAGGACGGTTCGTCCCCCAGCCCGGCAGACCGGAGATCGTCGAGTAAGGGCCCTTCCTCCCAGGCACCCGTCCCAGGCTGCAAGGAAGATCCACTACTCCCTCCAAGGAGTTGGACTAGACTGGGTATCCAGGCTCAACTGGGAGTCAAGCCCCCAGAAGAGACAAGGAGGAAGCAAGGAAGCCACACAAGGAAGCAAGGTTGGTCACACTGGATAGTCAAAAGACTTACCAATACTGTAACAGCTTCATTTTGCTATAACCAATGTCGACCTCAATGTCAATGTCACTAGTATAGAACAGTCAGAGAGCCATCAAGGGGCAATTTTTTCAGATTTTAATTGTTGTAATTTAAATATATAAACGTACTTTGTAAAATAATGAACCACTATGTTCATCACTCGTATTAAAAGTGTCCTTCGGTGATTACACATAAGAGCGTCTCTCTTCTATGTGGTGCTTTAACGTATTAGAGTTATTTTACTACTACTGGATCGTCACTATTTTATATAACTGATATTGTATTAACCGTCTGAAGTTCCGGTTGAGATGTGACGCGTTTCGTCAACAAAAATGACATCTTTTGGCAGTGCATCCGCGCATTACTGTTTCGTCGAGATTTTTGTTATTTAAATTGAACCATGACGAAACGCTGATGCACGGATGCTCTGCCAGATGACTTCCCTTTGTTGACGAATCGCGTCGTATCAATTTCAGTAGGAACGTTTGAAGGTAAATTCAATATTAATCAAACTCATTTTCGGCTTCGCCTCGCTTCTAACACACCGTTACGCACCAAAACACTCAATTTTGCTCAACTACAATTTAATATTAAATTCAGTTACTCAGTTTTTGACGATGACTTTAATTAGAAAGGCAACATCTTTTATAAAGAAAGAAACATAATTTTACATGACCTTGCACAGCACTTTATCTGTCATCATAACTAAATAATAAGCACTTTGATCGCTCAAAACGTACATGCTGAAATACTCAAGTGATAAATTCCTCTGATCGTATAATATCCAAATGAAATTCATCTCAATTATAGGCTTTAACTGGCATAGGCTAACCATCGAAAAGACATTTTGATTCGAGTATATGAACTGATAAATGATAAATTATTACGTACATGATAAAGCACTGAAAAAATTAAACGGACCGTAATAAATCCTAGAAGTGTAAGGGCCTACTTTAACTTAGTGTATATAGCCTCTTGTGTATATATCCTCTTGTGTATACATCCTCTTGTGTATATAGCCTCTTGTGTATATATCCTCTTGTGTATATATCCTCTTGTGTATATAGCCTCTTGTGTATATATCCTCTTGTGTATATAGCCTCTTGTGTATATAGCCTCTTGTGTATATAGCCTCTTGTGTATATAGCCTTTTGTGTATATAGCCTCTTGTGTATATATCCTCTTGTGTATATAGCCTCTTGTGTATATACCCTCTTGTGTATATAGCCTCTTGTGTATATAGCCTCTTGTGTATATATCCTCTTGTGTATACATCCTATTGTGTATATATCCTCTTGTGTATATAGCCTCTTGTGTATATATCCTCTTGTGTATATATCCTCTTGTGTATATATGCTCTTGTGTATACACCCTCTTGTGTATATAGCCTCTTGTATATAGAGCCTCTTGTGTATATATCCTCTTGGGTATATGTCATCTTGTGTATATAGCCTCTTGTGTATATAGCCTCTTGTGTATATAGCCTCTTGTGTATATAGCCTCTTGTGTACATATCCTCTTGTGTATATATGCTCTTGTGTATATATCCTCTTGTGTATATATCCTCTTGTGTATATAGCCTCTTGTATATAGAGCCTCTTGTGTATATATCCTCTTGTATATATATCCTCTTGTGTATATATCCTCTTGTATATAGAGCCTCTTGTGTATATAGCCTCTTGTGTATTTAGCCTCTTGTGCATATAGCCTCTTGTGTATATAGGCTCTTGTGTATATAGCCTCTTGTGTATATAGCCTCTAGTGTATATAGCCTCTTTAGAATGTGTACTTCTTGGATTGCTAACGAAAATTGTCGTTTTGTCAGCAATTTCGTGGTAATGCTTTTCCTTTTATAATTACCCGTATCAAATGACTGATAAGGTTTAAGGCTAGGCTCTAATCTCGTACGTTAATAAACAAGAGTTTTCAATTCGCTCGTGTTGAAAATAATCGAGAAATTGAGCATTTACTTAGTCATAAGCGTATCCCTTACAAATACCAGGGGCATTCTTACTATCTCTGAAGCCCCTGGCGAATTCTAAAGTGCCCCTCTCCTCCCCCCAGATAAACATACAAGGATATATAAGAATAAATCTATATTATTATTATTAGTAAGTAATAAACAAGGTATAAATTCATTTAAGTAATCGAAAAATCATTTTATTAGCTTAAAAATTACGGCTTAGTATTGTACATTACAAAATATAAGACACAATATTTATAATTTATACTTATAACACTAAGTAAACCAAGTGTTCTATATAATACCACCAATAGTAGTTATATAATTTAAATCTTACCTTGCCCAGTGATTGGATTAGCAAATTTTCTCGAATGACTATGAAGTTGCGTGAGAATAAACTTTTTGAACCTAGACTCGATTTAAAAAAATGTTTAGATCTAAAAAAATGAATATACTAAAATAAGTATAAAGCAAACAGAACATAAACAGTAATTTTCAGATACAAAATTGTTGCAAAACTTTTATGTTTATATATGATCCTGTCTATACGTAATGACTACACAATCCTATTTGTATACATTGCTATCCGCAAGCATGAAGTCGCCCGTAGGAGTTAGGGTTTGTCGCCCCTCACGGGGTCTGAGTCCCAAGACAGGGGTTCGCCTCTTGCATCCTTGGGGAAACCACGGCACCACGAGGAAAACGGCCGTGCTAACTGTATGTCGAATTTAAAACTCTTCTGTCGTTTTTCTACTTGTTTGTGTTCTTCCTGCTGTTAAATAATTAATATTTCTCTCAGAGGAAGTTACATCGGCAAGAACATAATGAGCGGTTATGTTATGTTAGCTGGATGAGCCGCGCCATGCCACACTACCACGGCCTCCCAGTTGCGAATTTCGCCACCAGCGGCGCTCAAACAAACAGCTGATTGCCTCAATTAAGCATGCAGTGGCAGTTCGTTGGCTGCCAGCCGTGCGGTTCGCTGCTAGAAGGTTATGTTTATAGTGGTGCGAATGGCCGGTGCGGCATTAAGTTTAGTGATGGAGGGGAGTTACAATGTTTCAATTTAGCCGAGTTCTACGTTTGATATAGGTAAGGGCAAATTTTATTTTACATGTTGAATGATGTTACTTTAGTTCCATATGTAGTTTATGATTTCCTATTTGCAAATAAACAATTCTCTGTTCTTATCTCAATGGCCTTAAGGAGGGAAGCTGTGGCAATAATTATGCATTTCAATCATAAGACATTAAGCCATGAAAATGGTTTTCATTATTTGTATAAAAAGGAGTACGGACGGTGATAACTTAGTTCTGACGTTTTAAAGTTAAAGAAGTTTAAGTATGACCTTAGATATATTTTCACGGAGTCATTTGCCTGTAGTTTAATTGAATACGAACATTATGTTCATTGGTGTGTCAAATCTGTTTACTTGCGTAGTGCATGGAAAGAAAATCGTTAAAATCTAATAAAAAACAGCGTTTTCCGCGATTTGTAGTTCTTTCAAGTTCACAGTTTTTATACAACAGTTGTTGGGTAACTACACTGCTACGACCAACCCAAAATTGATGACTTTCCAGTCTCTACGACTGTCAAGAGGACTACCAGAGTAAGACTCAAGTGTAATTTATTCCTGACAGCTCTCAGTTTATTCTACAGTAGTTTAGGTTTAACAATTATAACGAAATCATGTTGTTCAGGCGAAAATTATAATAACAAAGTTCTGTTTTAATTCAGGGTTGTAAATATTTCCCCTTTCAAAATACGTGTATAATTGTTTGCGATTCAAAAGATCATTTTAATAGGTGTTTGAGGAAGACAATCTTGAAGAAGCGCTCACAACGGCTACGTGCTGACTATCACGCCAACTGCTGTCGAGTTGCATTTTACGGTTGGAACAAAATATCGATTGTTTAAGTAGTCTACTAAATATGTTGAGCATAGCGGAACTAAAAATGACTTCTTGACAGTAGTTCTCTGTTCAATGACATCATACGCTAATATGAATTGATGCGATAGCCAATAACATTATTCTATGTTAGTTTACTTTCACAATTATCTCGTAACACTTTTGATTATTATCCTTAAAACGTTAAATTAAACTTATTAAAGTGTGGTTTGAAAAAGTTCCGGCATCTAACAAGTGTATTTTTGGAAAAACTAAATGAACATTTTTTTAACTTTGCGGTTATGGAGTTTCAAATAATGTGAATTCACATGGTCAATATAAAGAATCGCAACGACTGTTCAAAAACATCATGCGAACCGTAAAGGCAATTAATACTCTCATGCTAAAGTAGCATAGGCTATGTTATAGCACAGGTTATAGGTTATAGCACAGGGATTATAGCATAAATATATCAAACATAAAAGATCTATACATATTGACAAAACTCTTGCTAAAATTGTCACCAGGTATTGAACGCTCATCAGTAAATAAACACTACCTCCCCTTACCGGTACGTTTGAATTTTACAATAGGCCATCAGGGAAGAATGATTTCAATTTATATTTGCTAGTGGGGTTGTTGCTGTAAAACTATGCTTTGTTATAGACAGTTGTTTTAGAGTGCAATTCAAATGAAATCGATCTCAAGGGGCTGGGCCGATTACACATCAAATAGATAGTACATCGACCCTTGAATAAAATAAATGAAATAACACAAAGGATCGATGGACCATCAGTCGTTTGGAAATATAATGTAATTAAAAATATAAACGGGTTTATGGGCCATCAGACCATTTTATAAATTAAGATTAAATATTATATTTTGGTCTGATGGACCATCGACCCTCTATCCATAAAATAACATATTAAAAAGACGTACATCAAATAGATGGTACATCGACCCCAAATGAAACATAGTTAGAATAAAGTTATAACGGGTCGATGTACCATCTATTTGATGTGTAATTGACCCTACACTTTATATTATTAGATTTTTAAACGCATGGTTCGATTGCACATCATATAGATGGTACATCGACCCCCAAACAAAACATATTTAGATTAAGGTTTTAAAGGGTTGATGGACCATCTATTTGATGTGTAAACGACCCTTTACTTATTTCATTAATAAAATCTTAATATTTATAATTTTGGGGCAGATGGTAAATCGAGCCTAATTTTATTTTAGAAATATATAAACTGGGTCAATGGTCCACCGACCCCTTTTATAAATAAACCTAAATTTGCATAAATGGTTCGATGGGCTACAGACCCTTCCTCAGACATAAAATATTTCTTTCAATATATCAGAGGTTCGATGGACCATCTATATGATGTGTAATCGAGCTTCCCCCGATCTCAATGTTGTCCATCTATCAACAAACGAACTTGATAGTCGGCCCGCGCCCTTCAGAACTGGGGGTTCGAAGTTGTAAAACCACTTTGGCTTGAGACCATTTATTTGATAACCCAGCCATCGAAATCGGTGCAGAAATAATGGAACTTAATAATGGAAGAAATAATGGAATAATGGAATTCTGGTCATCAAAATCGCTTTAGCGTATTATAGATATAGCTTCGTATTTTATTTTCAGGTAATACCTGAGGAGATCGCTTTACACTTTTAATATTTTGCAGATATTTGATAAAATATGCTGTTTCATTCTTACACGAATCGGTTATTGTCATCATTTTAGGTGATAGCTAGAGAACTGACGCGTCCAATGCACTGGGTATTCAATTTCACGATGTGGACGTTATGCTGGATGGGCGCATTTTATGCGGAGCAAGCTGTAACTTCTACTTCGAGTACGGCCTGCATTTGAGAACTTGCAAAATGTTGTACCAAATTTCCGAACAAAAGTTTGAAAAAAGACAACCATAATCAATGTGCGCATTTTATTAATTGGAGACATAACGCCATACAGGAATCAATCAGCTTCGAGTTTACACATTTGAAACAGAATATGGTGACTATAGTGACGAAAGTCAAATATAGGCAACAGAAGTAATAATGACAGACGAACAGATGTCAATCAAAGGTCGAACCGCCACTCCCGGAGCATCGGCAGCAGGTCAACTACATCACATTAATATGTTAATACCATAAATTATTTTGTTTCAATTAAATTTAATGGCGTTGTAGTTATTATTACGAAGCCACTGTTCATTGCAGTGACAGCTGCTGTCTCCGTACGCCCTAATGCCAAACTCCCTTGCAATAATCATTGTTTTGTGCGATCGCTTTTAAATTATAAAGTTACAACTGTAACTGGGTTCTCATTCAGAAGTTCCAGCTGTCGTACTCTTGGAAATTGATTTATTAGACACAGTAGCATACAGTAGTTTACAAATAGCTTCTGTTAACTTCAATATAAATATGAACAGTGAAGAGGAGTGTAAACTTGAACTAAGTAACATATTATGTCGTTTTGGGCTTGAAAGAAACAACAAAAACAGGGGAAATAAAGAAAGTATTAACAACTATTGTACAACAATAAATCCAAATTTATAAAACTCTCAAGTGATACATTCTATTATATTATCAGATCATGAAATATTCTGACTTAAGTTTAATTACAATCGAAAACAAAAAGTTCTCAAACATGTATAGAACCTAAAACTCTCTCACGTTAATGCTCACCTTATAGTATTGCAGTTTATCATTAATTTAAAAAGCATCAATTGGTTGAAATTTTACAGCCAGACTGACTTAAATAACTGTTTCTATTATTTTCATGAACTGTTTATTAGTGCTTTAAATATGTCATTAAATTAGGTGGGAAATCAGAAAATAACAGCCAATAACAATTGGTATTCAAATGAATTAAAAACATAAAACCGACTGTCTCAAACTTTATATTTGGTATAAAGAAACAAAAAATGATAGTATATAAAACATCATTAAAGCAATTATAAAGTTAAAATTAAATAATCAAAAGAGTAGTGCAATTCAAATTATATAAAAACCCAGTATAAACTACATGATGTTTGTTTTCTAGAAGACAGTTTGGTTTTAGGCAAAATAAAAGTACAATTGATACTGTTGCTTCTCTTGTAACTGAAAGCCTAATTGATCTTGAGCAAAGTAAAATAGTCCGTCTAAGATCGTATGACTTTTCGAAAGCATTTGATACCATATCACATGATATACTTTTGACAAAACTAGCTTATTATGGACTTAACAACAGTTCATTAAATCTTATTAAATCAAAAATTAGAGACCAGTATGTTTACGTAAATTAAAATTACTCTGAGAGTAAAATTATTAACAGTAGTGTACCTCAAGGCTCTCCACTTGGGCCTCTGATGTTTAATATTTATATCAATGACTTGCTATGCATTAATTCTGGACAAAACATTACAAGTTTTCTATTTGCGGATGATCTCGCTGTAAAGTTTAGATGTACTAACCATGAAGAATTAGAAAATTCACTGATTAAAAGTACAAAAATTATCAATGACTGGTGCTCTGCGAATAAACTATTACTTAACTATGATAAAATTCAAGATATTAGGTTTAATACTAAATTAGGAACAAACTATCTCAGTAATAATTCAAAAGCATTTTTTTAAAGGAATTCTTATTAATGTAAAAAATAAGTTGGCATAACCATATAAATTTGACATCATCAAAAGTATCTAAAAGACAGTTCTCTCTAAAAATAATTTCCAGCAATTTCACCTGAAGTGAAAGTGTACAAGAGAAACCTAGATTCCTTCAAAACTTACGAAACAATATTTCAAGGAACATCGACAAAATCTCCGCAGACAATCAGCTTGTTTTTATGAGTAAGTTGTTTCATACTGATAGACTGTGGTAATATGTAGCAACTAGGTGTAATGTAAATAATAAAGTTGTTTTAAGACTATATAAGTAAGTTAATATATGCTGTAATTATTTGGTCGTAAAGTACTGTACTGTGTTTAATAAATAACGTTCTAGAGTATGGAGACATGTGAATTACCCTTTGACTCCAAATCACTATATTCAGTGTATATTAGCAGACAGTGGGTGTTGTGACACATTGTTTTTGTGACATTTCCGGCGCCTGTTGAGGTGCGACCACTTCCGGTCTAGGCGATTGCTGATAGCAGGTTTTATGCAATGCCGCCGTCACACCGCACCGCTTGTTACTGATAAGCTTGGTTGCCAAAACCTCTAACATAAACAATGCTTAATGTACAGAGTTCGGAAAAATCCTCCAATGTTGTAGGATATAATTGTTTAAGAAAAATGTTCCCGGCAATATGCTTCTTTTAATTTTAAATTCAATTGTATTAGTCCAGAACTGCTAAGAAACAAAGATTAAATCTTGAACATATGTTATCCTTGTCAAGTCGGGATTTAGGTAAATAAGACAAAATTGTTAACCTGTTTCACAGTGGCGGGCCTTTAAAATTTTAAAAATTGGAAATTATATAAAAAATTCTTAAACAAAATACAAAGTCAACCTTCTGATTGCGTTTCTTATTACGTACCAAAATGACGTGCAACTTGTGAGACCAATGTGACAAGGTCACAAGATTTGAAAATGTTAAAATGGCAGACAGATTCTGTACGGTATGAGTATTGATGCAAGATGTCACCATTTCTAACAGCGCTATTGCCGCTACTCCAAAAAGTTATTATTTGTATTTTTTTAATGACCAGCTATGATGTAATTAATATTTTTCTATTTTCAACGTCCTCCATTTAGAAATTCAAATTCAGTTAAGAATTACAGACAGACGGACAACTAGAAAACTAAACATTTAAGAACGTACCTTTGTAGCAACCGTTTTCTTCATTTTTGCATGAACAATCATATCTTATATTATTGAAGGATGCTTTCCGAACACCTTCTACAGTATACTCTGGGAATAAAGGGAAAAGTGAAATTTATTATGTTAGTGGAAATGGAATTTTTTTAAATTTTTATATTATTTCCAAATGTGTTGAAGATTAATCATTAGTTCAGATCCTGGCATATATTTCTTATGGCTCATCCACCATGATTAAGGCCTTATTTGTGTTCAGATTGTTGCCATTCCAGTATTTTTTATATTATTTTATAAAGAACGATAGCAGAAGTTGCACCTTGTGGGGATCATCGTCACCTGTCTCAGCCTGCCTAATCCTGGTAGCAGTTAGGCTGAAAGAAAGATAGCGTTCGCTGTTTGTAATTATTGGTTTAGGTGGTAAACGAAATTTTATCAGTTTTTAGTGATTGGTATACCGGTACTGGGTCAAAGAACTTCTGAGAAAAAACTGTTTGATGTCGCATGAAAAATGGAGACAACAACTGGATGGCTGGCTAAATATTTAAACTTACATTCAATATTTTATGCTGGGATATTATGCTTGAAAGGTATTTCTTGCTGTTTTTCTGTGTTTGATTAATATCAACAGCTGTTAAATATACAATCCTATGTATTAATTGTGTAGTATTTTTATGAGAGCGAAAAACTGCTGAACAGAATGTTATGCTTGACGCGTCAATAAAAAGAGGTATAAATGTAGATCCTTCGAACTTCCTTAATCATTTACATTTGCTCTTTGGCCTCTGCCCCAAAGGCCTTCAGAGCTTCAATGCAAATTTTAAGGAATTGTAGAAATAGACTGAATGTATATTTAACAGCTGTTTTCACATTAGCAAAGCCAGTGCACAGCACAGCGGCAAGATCAGATGTACAGACTTTACATATATAACTAGTGGCTTGTATAGGCTATAGCCTCTATCCTTCTGGTTACATCTGAATGGATAGTATTTACTGGAAAATGAATACTAATGTTTACATTTCACACCAGATTATATCAAAGAGGTATACAAATATAGAGCTCTCATCTCTTGTTAAAAAAGTGAAGAATCACTGGAGGATATTTTTGTATACAAAACATCTGGCAAAATAGTAACAAAGCCTAACGTTGTGAACAGAGGATTCGATTGGTTAACATAATTATTGCCACGGAGAGGGTATAGAGGGTCATAATGGCGGTCAACATGTAGGCACAGTTTTTTACCCCAGACAAGACTTCTATAGATATAACCGCTTCTTTTATATATATATATATATATATATACCGCTTTGGATTATATAGTCCATATTATAACTAATCATAGCTGACCATTATTTCATTCTTAAACAACGAGGTTAATACACATCTTGAGCTTTCTCCTGGGGTAATAAAGTGAAGCCAACAAGGTGGCCGCATTTTCCCCTCTGACCCCGCCCTTCCCCATGGTAACCAACCAAATCGTCTATTCACACGTTACATGACACAATTCAGTGCTGAAAAACATATAACTTCTTAGAGGGGCATGGTTAACATAGGAACCGAACGGTGGGGACAGGGGGGAAAATGCTGGTCACCATATAGGATTCACTTTTCTACCCAAGACGAGAACTCTAGACGTATTAACCTCGTTGATTTTAAGTTTTGAAATATTTTTTGGTGATTAAACGACATTTCAAAAGGTAATTAACGGCAAAACGGGCTCCGTGATGATCTTCCCCATCTAATTTTATATGAATTCTCCAAATTTCAGCCTTCTATGTCGTACACAAATCTGCAAAAAGACAGGCATTTACCATTTTTTCTTAGGTAATTATATAAATACTAGGCTTATCGCCGTTGGGGGCTTCGCCCCCAAACTCCCTTTTGGAGTTCGCTTCGCTCACTTACCTTCCTCAGTCACCTCAAGTTTAAATCAAACTCAACTATTGTAGTTCATTAACCAAAGAAAAACTACACAACAGTGACCTTTGGTGAGCACATTAACACCTACAGAGGCGGTCCCATATCGGTTCGATATCGAAACATTTGACCAACCGGCTGCTTGTTAGTTTTATCGAATGAACTCTCGACTACGATGGTTGTTTCGAGTGAATAAAAGCAAAAAATAAAGTGCTCACTCAATCAAAGTCAATCAGATATAAATACAAAGTTGTGGTTACAATGTTAAATTGGAGTTCTACAAATGGATTTACGTGTAAAAAAACAACAAATTAGACTTCAGTTCACGACAAAATTATACAACCTAACCTAACAAAATTATTTAACCTAACCTAACCTAACTCCGCAGAGCATAGTGAGTATAGTGGCTGTTCGTTGTGCAACATAATTACAAATAAATGAATTTGTAAAAACAAAAAAGTCAAATTAAACGGAAATAAATTGCAGCCACAAAAATTAAGCATCAAAAGTAGGATTCAAACCCGTGACCACATGATCTTGAATCATCTGACAACATATCCACTGGACTACTGGGCTAAATTAATTCGATAGAACAAAAAATCGGTTGATTACATTTTCCAATATCGTAACAAACGACATTTGCAATATTGGACCTCCCGTGTAGGCGATAATGTGCTCACCTTGTTTTGTAACAGCTGATTTATATAAACCTCATGAGAGCAAATTAGTATTGCCTACACGGGCGGTTTTTTTAAATCAGCTGATACAAACATGTGGTATTAGCCAAAGATAGTGTGCTTTCATTAAAGGGCTTTCCAAAAATATACACATTTAAATGGGCCAAAATACTCAAAATTACTTCTTCTCCGATGAATAGCGGCTAAACGGATGATCGGATCTTAAATTTGACGAAAATTCCTTAGTTGGTAATTAAATTTCCTACAACTTTTGTATTTAACATTTTTTGCCATCTCTTACCGTTTCCGTACAAAACGCGCTCAAAGTGGAAAAATTGAAAAAGTGGAATTTTCCCCGCCCCAAAAATGCCCAAAAAACTCGAAAATGTTAACTTTTGGTAATTTTTCTGGGAGTTTCTCGTCAAGAGCTTTAATTAAAGTATGGGGTCAAGGGGGGTTCGATTACGGGAAGTGCCTCATAGTTCATGTCAATGAGTGAATGAGTGAGTGAACCCGTCCAGCTTTATATATGTAGATGACAACGCAGCATGCACATTACGCACTGAGGGGTGTTGTAAATTCGTAAGCATCATCTCTAGTTCGATCAGCAGGTCCTAATAGTTCAATTTATTAAATTGTTAATCTTCCATTTGATTAAATTAAAGAGTTTCGATATAGATACGCCTGTAGATAGGGTGGCGCTCTAAAGATGTTTTTTAATCCCTAAAAGGCAAACATAGAAGGTTTCGAGTGATTCAAAACATATATACAAAATAATATTCGTAGTAGCCGAAATTGTAGAACAAATATCATGAAATTCTGTAACATTATTGATAGATAGATGTGATAAAAGAGTGTCATCATTACTTATGTTGGTGTTGGGGAACTCAACATATTTAGTATAAGTAAAATTCATTATTTTAAAAAAAATTTATAAAATACGAGTTATATTATCACCGGTATCTACTTAAAGTCCCTTCAGAAAGTTAGCTGTCGTATCAAATAAAATCACAAGTTCTTTTTATTGTTCATTGGCATGCGTCAATGTACAATATATAGAATAACAAATCTTATTCAAAAAAATTCTTAAAATAAAATAACTATATAATGTTTGCCTACATGGCCTGATTAAGATATTCCCTTATACTGTATGCACTATGCACACCTGTTTGTGACAGCCTTCAGTGGGACAATGAGTTGTCTGGACCTCCGACCTTGGTATTCTTAGAGTATGCAAATTAAGCGCTTGCATAATCCTATATCATCCTTACTAATATATAAAAATGGGATGGTGTATGTCTGTCTCTCTGTCTGTCTGGCTGTCTGTCTGTCTGTCTGCTTTGTGTTCCTCAATCACCAAAAAACTATAATGAATCTATTGGCATGAAAATTTACAGGAATTTTCCTTATATACCAAATAAACACACAGGCCTATTTTCGTTTTGAAAATCCTATATGGCTCTGCCCCAGGGGACTTCCAAGATCCCATTTATTCCTTATGGACATTCATTTTACTTTCTCCCCCTATACATAGTATATGGAGAAAGTATTGTTTTCGTAAAAATTTTCGAATTTGAGTTGTTAGTGGAAATATTCGTTTTGGTGCTCCCTGAACCCAAAAAAGTGGTTTTTACGTGATGTCTGTCTGTGTGTGTGTGTGTGTGTCCGTGTGTGTGTGTGTGTGTGTGTGTGTGTCTGTGTGGATGTGTACAGAGCTAGAGCCCTAACCAATGGGCCGATTTTTATGAAATTTGGTATGTAGGTACTAATCCACGATATCTCCAGGCGTTTTTTTCATTTTTTGGAATTTTTGATTTTTAAGGGTAATTATCCCCCAAAAACCACCAAAAATCATGAAAAATCAAAATTTCTCAAAAACGGCTCTAACGATTTTGATTAAACTTTGGTCGTTTGTAGAACTTTAGTTTTCCAATAAAATGACACCACCCGCATGTCTGTAAAAATGCGAGTTCAGAAATTACAGGACTTAAAACATTAAAAATTAAGTTTTTTGGATTTTTCTTAAAAATACATAAGTATAAAAAAATATTACTATTCACCATTAAAAAGAGCTCAAAAAACTAAATAATTTAGTATTTTGAATTACTATTCTACGATTGCTGGTTGCGGAGAAAATTGGAATTTTAATTTTGCGGTAAACGCAGTACGTTGTCCAATGTTATTCTTATGGGGAATACAAAAATTACTATTTCTCTCTTATATACTGATAAATTGCATTCAAACTTGATATGCTTGTCAAGTTAGCATTGGCCAACAGTGGAAATTTGAAATATGTTGCCCCTTAATATCCCTGGGGGGGAATAGGGGGCATTTCCCCTCTTAAAACCACGAGTGTAGCAATGGATTATGTAGTGCCTCCAAAGCAGGGATTTGGGTGGATGTTTTTTAAAACAACTTGTTTACAAGATTTTCTGTACATTCGACCGTGCTTTGTATTCTATATTTGGTAAATAAAAAGTAATTTATTCATTAAAGTTGAACTAAAAGGGAGAAAGTATGTGTCAGTTTCCTGATACCGTTTATTTACTTTCTCCCCCTATACGTATTATATGGAGAAAGTATTGTTTTCGTAAAAATTTTCGAATTTGAGTTGTTAGTGGAAATATTCGTTTTGGTGCTCCCTGAACCCAAAAAAAGTGGTTTTTACGTGATGTCTGTCTGTGTGTGTGTGTGTGTGTGTGTCCGTGTGTGTTTGTGTGTGTGTGTGTCTGTGTGGATGTTTACAGAGCTAGAGCCCTAACCTATGGGCCGATTTTTATGAAATTTGGTATGTAGGTACTAATCCACGATATTTCCAGGCGTTTTTTTCATTTTTTTGGATTTTTGATTTTTAAGGGTAATTATCCCCCAAAAACCGCCAAAAAACATGAAAAATCCAAATTTCTCAAAAACGGCTCTAACGATTTTGATTAAACTTTCGTGGTTTGTAGAACTTTAGGTTTGCAACAAAATGACACCACCCGAATTTCTTGAAAAATTCGGGTTCAGAAATTACAAGACTTAAAACATCCAAAATTCAATTTTTTGGATTTTTTATAAAAAATCATAAATGTTAAAAAAGATTACTATTCACCATTAAAAAGAGCTCAAAAAACTAAATAAATTAGTATTTTAAATTACTATTCTACGATTGCTAGTTACGGAGAAAATTGAAATTTTCATTTAGCGGTAAACACAGTACGTTGTCCAATGTTATTCTTATGGGGAATACAAATATAACTATTTCTCTCTTATTTACTGATCAATTTCATTAAAATTTGATATGCAGGTCAAGTTAGCATTGACCAACAGATGATGTTCGAAATGTGTTGCTATTTAACCCTGGGGGGGCAAGGGGGCATTTCCCCTCTCAAAACCACTGTGTGTAGCAACGGACTCTATAGTGCCTCCCAAAAAGGGATTTGGGTGGATATTTCTGAAAACAACTATTTTAGACAATTTTCTGAACATTTATCTATACTTCATATTCTATATTTAGTAAATAACAAATATTTTTGTCATTAAAGTTTGGCTAAAAGGGAGAAAGTATGTGTCAGTTTCCTGATACCGTTTATTGTTTGAGCTGATGAAAACACAAACAGCTGATCATGATTTAGTAATTCCAAGGGTTAACCACAGAATGCAGCACACACAACTGTCATAGTTTTAGCGAATTTCCCCTTTATTAGCGAATTTCCCCTCTAGGGAAGAAGCTATTACCGTAGGTGGCATGGTAAGACCTAGGCCCGGGACCATGATAATTTTTCGTTTTGAGGTCCCCAGATGCCAAAAACACCATTCGTTCAAATTCATATATATATGTTAATTATTATATATGTGTATATATAAGTATATATATTGAACGAATGTTGTTTTCGAATGGAGTAGGCAGGTCGCTCTAAGGGTTTGGGGGGTTTTGTACCCCAAAAATTAATTTTTTGAACTTTTTACATCTAGTTTTTTAAACCCAAATTTTGGTTTACACCATTAAATTCAGCTTAAAAAAACAAACAATTTGGCTTTTTGCTCATCACTCTACGTCAATTGGTTACCGAGATATTGAGAGTGCTAAGCACAGTACGTTGTCCAATGATAATCTTATGGAGAATAAGTAAAATTGTATATCTCGCTTATTAATGAACATATATTAATGAAACTTGGTATGTGGCTTTATATGGTTGTGTTTTAATGCTATTTGCATACATAACCCATTTTTTGTGGTCCCCATGGCAGCAAGCCTGCGTACTCAGCTGCTATAATGTTATTCTTATGGAGAATAATAAACATGTGATATCTTGCTTGTTTATGAACATAAATTGATAAAACTTGGTATGTTGCTTCATCTGGAGGTGATCCATTGGTATTTGCATAAAACCCGGATTTTGTGGTCCTTGATGCAGCAAACCTGCATACTCAGTCCTAATGTTTTTCTTATGGGGAATAAATAAAATGTCATATCTCGCTTATTTATTAATATGCTTTGATTAAAGTTGGTAAGTGGCTTTATGACTTAGTGAAGTACCATTTTAAATCCGCTGAGTATGCAGGTTTGCTGCAACGGGGGTATTTATAAATCTTTTATGGGCAATAGGTTTAATGGATCAAATGTAGTTGCAGTAGGAATTTTAATCAGCTGTGTGAAGACGGGTATCAGCTATATAAACGCTTGCTTGGGTAATATGAGGTCCTATTACCCAGAAATCGTTGCCGCTTGTATTTAGTTATATTATTCTACTTTAATTTCTGTTAATTGTTTTACCAGAAGGCAAGTTAGTTAATTTATGGTGTATTAGTTTGTATGGTAGACCATTTATTTCTGAAAACCATACATTTTCAGTTTAGGCCAATGGAAAAAAACAAAGTACTTACATTGGAAAAAATCTTTACCAAGCCCTACCAAGAGATATTCAAGAAATATAAGATACATTAGTAATACTCAGCGGTGAAAAACTGTACAAAGCCTTGCAAAGTTGTGTTAAACATATGCATCAGAAATCATTGGTAAAATGCTTTAACCAATGAAATTTGCGTACTAAGATGACTACTAAGTAGACATTTTGGCTTGTTCGCATTAGATATTCTACTGTTTTCCATTGCCACAATATGGGCGAAAAATAACTTTATGAGACCATCACGCACAAGGTGCAACTTATACCATAGTTTTTTTTATAAAATTATATAAAAAATAATGGAATGACACACAATATAAACTAATAAGACCTTAATCAAGGTGGGTGAGCCATTATATATGCCAGAATCTGATGAGCAACTGGCTCCACTCTTAATACTCCACCTGGCCAGGGGCCTCGAAGGTCCCTTTTCATGTGCAGAACTTTTATCAGAAGCAAACCTTTTATAATCTAATCATTGAAATCGGTTCAGAAATGACGAAATATCTTAAAAATAAATACGTAAGTGAATAATTAAATAGTATACTGTGGTAATATGCAATTCTCCCGCGAAAAATGTTGTTTTTTATATTTTAAAACTGACTCTACAAGGTCAAATAATATTTCAATGTAAAACTCATTGTACAAGTATCATTACAAATTTCGTTGCGTGGTTATTAATTAGTAAATATTACGCCATATACCACACAACAAGAAAACTAAATAATTTGATTCTGACACACGATTTGTAGGCCTAGCGCGATAAGTTGTCAGACCCCAGCTGACCCGTGCTCTGACGTCACAGCTTATCTCTCCGTTGCTTAACCAGTCAAACTCTTATCATTGGTAATTGGTCTTTTATTACATCCATTTGATTTAATTGTTATTACTCATAAAAACTTCGGAGAGATAACCCCGTTCCGTTTTTGAAGGACCCTTTTAGCGAATTTCCCCTATAGGGAAGAAGCTATTACCGTAGGTCTCATGGTAAGACTTAAGCCCGAGACCATGATAACTTTTTGTTTTGATGTCCCCAGATGTCCAAAACACTATTCGTTCAAATTTATATATATGTATATATATATCTATATATATATATATATGTATATATATATCTATATATATATATATATATATCCGTGTCATATATGTGTCCGTGAATGCGATAACTTGAGTAAAAAACGTCCGATTTCGATGAAATTTGGCTCAAATGTGTAAACTGACATTTATGACTTTAAGTTCGAAAACCAGAAAAATCGGACCATGGGAAGGGGGGTTTATGGGGGTTTTAAATTTTCCAAAAATCAGTTTTTTGCATTTTTTACCCTAAAATTTTTAAAACACTTAATTTTGGTTTAGACCATGTTATAGAGCTTAAAAAAAAAAATAATATGGTATTTTGAATTATTAACCTAGGTTAAGTGGTTGCGGAAAAAATCCAAAAAACATGCTCATAAAATCTCCCATGTTAATCTTATGGGAAAAAGGTTTTTGGCTTTTCCTCAGTTAATTTTACTTTAAACTTCACATTTTCTTTTACCAATCACTTCAGCTCCACAAAACAATCATTTTGGTGTTTAAATTGTGATTCTACGTCAAACCGTTGCAGAGATATTCAAAGTGCTAAACACAGTACGTTGTCCAATGTTATCCTTATGGAGAATAAATAAAATTTGATATCTTGATTATTTATGAATGTATATTGATGAAATTTGGTATGTGGCTTCATGTTGTACTGGTATATTGATAATTGCACAAAAAATAAATGTTTTGTTGATTGTCCCCGTAGCAGCTAACCTGCATACTCAGCCCTAATGTTATTCTTATGGAGAATAAGTAAAGTTTTATATCTCCCTTAATTATGAACATAAATTAATAAAACATGGTAAGTAGCTTCACCTGGTTCAGTTATATTGATAATTGCATAAAAACTCATTTCTTATCTTCCTCGTTGCAGCAAACCTGCGTACTCAGTCCTAATGTTATTCTTATGGGGAATAAATAAAATGTAATAAATCACTTATTTATGAATGTATTTTTGTCAAAATTGGTGAGTGGCTTTATGTACTAGTGAGAAACATATCAATGCATTGGAAATTCGCTGAGTACGCAGGTTTGCTGCGACGGGGGGTATATTAATTTACTCCCAAGTTATCCTTACATAGAGATTGTAGTAAATTAAATGTCACATAAACCAATAGGGATTTTTGTTATTTATTTGCTAATAGGGATTTTATTATTGATTACGACTGATGCTTTTGTTATTTATTACCATGAGGTAACACTTTGTCAGGCCTGAGGCGAAGTATTATACAAGATAAGGTATACAGTACCAGATTTTGCTACCGTGTTCTTTGAGAACGAAATTTAAGGTACCTTTTGAATTTAATCGTTTTAGGATACTTTTATTTCATCGATAAATATAAACAGGATAAAATAATCTACCCCTCACAACATTACAAAATATATATACACTTATACTCTATTTACATTCAAGGTGGTAAGTATACTCAAAATATGTTACAAGGCGATTGATTTCAACCAGTTAAGGCTGGTTTACACGCTACGATAACACGTAACGATTTGTCTGCAACGACAAATCGTTGCATGCGAGACGAACCGTGTAAACTGGAAGTCGTTAGTCCTCGGCTACGATGCAAGCGACGAGTGGCGAGCGATAATCGACGAGCGACATGAGCGACATCGGCCGAAATCGCTGAGCGATTGGCTGGCTACGATACCAGCGACACACCGAACTGAACGCGTGGTAGGAACGCAGTTTCAGAGATGATGTCCGACGAAGAGGTTGTTTTCTATACATACTGCCTAACTTTATATTCTATATTTAAAATATTAAGTAATTTATTGATTACAATAATTGGGCTAAAAGGGAGAAAGTATACGTCAGTTTCCTCTGATCCAACTACTTCTTTTATCTGAAATTTATCTTGTTACTTCCGCTTTTAAATAACACATTCTTTATAGCATTATCTGTAGTAGGATTCTAGATAATTTAGAAACGAGTAATCTAGACCGAACTGTATTGTCACACAAAATAATTAAAACAATATGGCTGGTTACCTGACAGGTCAACAGTGGCTCCAACTTTGGGATAAAGCTTCTTTGATATTCTAGAATTTTTGTATTTTTTGTGGAGTTCATTCCACAAACATGGTCTCACTTGTATCTCGCTAGTTAAAATTGCAGTTAGAGTATACGTTAATTTGCGCTCTCCTCGTGGTTTCTTCACTTTTGGAACAGTAGAACCATCCACCTCACTAGTTATATTGCACTAAACTGAAAGGGGAGTCGTGAGTGACTTCAGCGACAATAAAAAAAAAAAATACTGGCGGGGTTCAGCCTCGGCTACGATGCGAGCGACAAGCGTCGAGCGACGTGAGCGACATCGGTCACTTTTCTAGCTGCTTAAGATACCATGTAAATTGAAAACAGGTGGCTACAATGTAAGCGACAAGCGATATGCGATAAGCGACTTTTATGATTATTGCTCTGCGTTGCTCTAATCGCAGAACCCCGCCAGTAATTATTTTACTGTCGCTGAAGTCGCTCACGACTCCACTTTAAGTTTAGTGCAATATGTCTAGTGAGGCGGATGGTTCTACTATTAGATAAGTGAAGAAACCACGAAGAGAGCGCTAATTAACGGATACTCTAACTGAAATTGTAACTAGCGAGAATCTGACGAGACCGTGTTTGTGGAATGAACTCAACAATAATTAAAAAAATTCTACAATATCAAAGAAGCTTTGGGATGAAGTTGGAGCCACTGTTGACCTGTCATGTAACGAGCCATATTGTTTTAATTATTTTGTGTGACAATACAGTTCGGTCTAGATTACTCGTTTCTAAATTATCGATAATCTTACTACAGATAATGTTATAAATAATGTGTTACTTAAAAACGTAACAAGATAAATTTTAGATAAAAAATAGAAGGATCAGAGAAACTGACATATACTTTCTCCCTTTTGGCCCAAATGTAAGATCAATAAATTACTTATGGTTTAATAAATATAGAATGTAATATAGTATATTGTCTGCGTCTTCTCCTATCCTAGAAATGGACGAATTTTTACTTAGCAAAATGAGTTAACAATCTCTTCGTCGGACATGATCTTTGTAACTGCGTTCCTACCACGCGTTCAGTTCGGTGTGTCGCTCACTATTTCGCTGGTATCGTAGCCAGCCAAATCGCTCAGCGATTTCGGCCGATGTCGCTTATCGCTCGTCGCTAGTCGCTTGTATCGTAGCTGAGGCCTTCTGCGATTAGAGCGACGCAGAGCAATAATCATAAAAGTCGCTTATCGCATATCGCTTGTCGCTTACATTGTAGCCACCTGCTCTCAATTTATATGGTATCTTATGCAGCTAGAAAAGTGACCGATATCGCTCACGTCGCTCGTCGCTTATCGCTCGTCGCTCGTTGCTCGCATCGTAGCCGAGGCCTTAAGCCCGATCTGGTTGACGAGCGACTAAGTTGATGATTGAACGTTTTATTGCTGGGGGCGATAGACTAGGATACCTAGCACTTTCAATCAAGCGGGAAATCAATAACAATTTGGTAGGGTTAGACAATGCATTTGGTTCTGGTTCAAGAGTATGTTCAAGAGTATACGACAAAGTATGTTTTATGTGCGGTGATAAAATAGTTTGCGTAACTTGTATTCGCTTTGTTACTTTAAAACCTTCCCTTAAAAAACTATCTATACTAGTTAATGTACTCTGATATGGGTCCAACCACACCAAGTGGCCCAGACCTGGTTGCTTGAATGTTAAAAAAATATATATTTTCATTGTTGATTACCCCTAATAGTTCAAAACAGGTCATATTTAATATTTACACGTGGTTTACAAATGGCGTTTATCTTTTTGGCTCACTGCACGCTTTTTTGGCGTTTGTAGATAATTACGGAAAACTTCTTTTCTCATGGATGGTTTGCCATAGACATTTGAAATAAAAACCCTTGTTTTTCTATGAATCCTAATCTATACAAAAAATCAACGGTGACTCAGTCATCGTTGCTGTAGACCTCACTTGCCGATGTCACAACGTTTTTTGTAGTGCAGTTTTACTGTATTTGTGTGTTTTTACTATTGATGGTAGTGTTTCACTGTTATAGTATAGTTTTAGTGTTAGTAGTGTTCGCTGATTAACTCTTTTAACAACTCCACATGAGATAACTTTTTCCAGTAGCCAATGCTGACACCACTTACTTCTAGGGTTTCTTTTCCTCTTGACATTTGTTGCAAGACAAATAACGTACACTGGCAACAATAGTAACTCATCCATTGCATGAAATATACAGGTAGTACATACTCAACCTCACAACACTATACATACGGCACTGGTTTGAGGCAAAGTTGGAGGAAAATACGGAACGTGTGAATAGCACGCCCAACCTCCAACAAAACATAGCGATTTGTCGTTGCAGACAAGTCGCTATGTTTTATCGTATCGTGTAAACCCGCCTTTACACCAGTCATCATCAGGCCCAATCAGAGAATCTGACAAGTATAACAGTAATCAGCGGATTAGAATTATCTGATTATACAAGCGGAGTTATTAAATAATCAAATATGTTACTTGCTTACACTGTGATTGTGTACATCAGTATAAATTTATTACTTTTAGGACGCTCATTTATTAATTTGAAAATTTAATAATTCTATATCATTCCAAATTCATTTAGCGCCACACGATCAGGCCGGGTAACAAATCTTGTGTATCTGGTCGTGGGTCAGATAATTTGGCAAGGAGTGCAACGTTTAAGCTGAATTTCATTTAGTTTGTTTGCCATAATTATAGATTACCCCGTCACACAGGTAGCCCGCGGCCTTCAGTATGATAATTCCAAGATGAGAGTTAAGATCATCCGGCCGAAGAACTGCGCAGCGCCCATCAGCTGGCTCTCCGATTACATAATCATATCTCAGCTTTTGCTGATGCAATTCTTCTTCTACAACAATCACCTTGAATCTGGCTTAGGAAGGCGAACGACTTTGGTTTGGTTGTCAAAATGCCATAACCATTTCTTAGTTTTCAATAATAATATTTTTATCTTATGCAAATAATTATTTAACTTTTGTACGACGAATTTCCTCTTCTAAACCATCATACTTTCGATTTTACCAAGTAACACTATTTATCTTAAACATTTCGTTTGCAGAGTATCAGATAACGAAGGGTAGGTCAAAAGATCGGCTTTGCGATGATGATTGAACTATTGATTAAAGAGTTTTCGTGAAAAAGGACATTCAAGTATCTTTTAGGTAAATTTTAAATTATAAATGGTTTTAAACCATGGATACAACTTATTTTGATACTAATGTTATTTCCACTAAAACTAAAAGTAAAAAGATTTGTTTATTTATCATTTATATAAGCTATAGCTGTTTAAATCTTATTAATATACTGTGACCAGTTTTGATAAAAATTCCCGATACGATGTAATGAAGACAGTTTAAAGCATTCAGTATAGCTTCAGTATATGTAGTCAATGGTTTAAAGTGTCTAAACTACAATATTTAAAACGTAAATAGTTTTACGTAGAGGCCGAAGAAATTATTTCTAAATTCAAAATCAAAGGTTCCGCACAATAAAGAATTGATTACGGTTTCGAGAATAACAAGAAACATGTTTTGAGTGCCTTTTAGTTAGCCTAGTTGCTAAAAGAAAACTTCCCTATATTTACGTATATTTTTGCAGTTTTTAAGGTAAACAGCCGACTGAAGCAATTAAATTCAGTTCGGCAATTATTTCATTCCATTATGTAATATTACGTAACACATGTGTTGGTCATTTCAAACCCTCCCCCTCCCCCATACAACACACCGTAACACTTGATCGTAACCCCCTACCCAATGACTTTTTTTAATGTAACATTAATGTTATGAAATCATCTTAATATATACAAATCAATGTTTGTTCGTCTGCCCGTTCGTATTTTATGCGCTGTCATACCGTTCATCCGATTCCTTTGAAATTTTGCTGAGTAATACAGGTTAACCCTGGGAAGGTTATGGGCCATTAAAGGCCATTAACTGGGAAGTCCTATGGGACATTAGGGCTGTGCCCAACGAGGTATATATCTATAGAGGTCTCGACTGGGGTAAAAAACTGTGCCAACATGCTCTCCACCATTTGACCCTCTATACCCTCCGGTCTCTATGGCATCAAATATGTTAACCAATCAAATGCTCCCTTCACAAGTTTTATGTGAGTCTTTCTTTATATTTGACCAGATGTTTTGTTTACAAAAATACCCTCCAGAGGTTTCACTTTTGCTTTCTCCCCCTATACATAGTATATGGAGGAAGTATTGTTTTCGTCAAAATTTTTGAATTTAAGTTGTTAGTGGAAATATTCGTTTTATGCTCCCTGAACCCAAAAAAGTGATTTGTACGTGATGTCTGTGTGTGTCTGTCTGTCTGTCTGTCTGTCTGTCTGTATGTATGTATGTCTGTCTGTCTGTATGGATGTGTACAGAGCTAGAGCCCAAACCAATGGTCAGATTTTCATGAAATTTGGTATGTAGGTACTAATCCACGATATCTCCAGGAGTTTTTCATTTTTTTGAATTTTTGATTTTTAAGGGTAATCATCCCCCCAAAACCGCCAAAAAACATAAAAATCAAGATTTCTCAAAAACGGCTCTAACGATTTTAATTAAACTTTTGCCGTTTGTAGAACTTTAGTTTTCCAACAACAACAAAATGACACCACTCGCATTTCTGTAACAATTTGGGTTCAGAAATGATAGGGCTTAAAACATCAAATTTCGTTTTTTTTTACTTTTCATAAAGAATATAAATATAAAAAAATATTAGTATTCACCATTAAAAACAGCTAAAAAATAAAATAATTTAGTATTTTTCATTATATTCTACGATTGCTGGTTGCGGAGAAAATTTAAATTTTCATTATGCGGTAAACGCAGTACGTTGTCCAATGTTATTCTTATGGGGAATACAAACATTACTATGTCTCTCTTATTAACTGATAAATTTCGTTCAAACTTGATATGCTTGTCAAGTTAGCATTGACCAACAGAGGAAATTCGAAATATGTTGCCACTTAATAACCTGGGGGGGGGGGTAGGTGGCATTTCCCCTCCTAAAACCACGTGTATAGCAGTGGATTCTGTAGTGCCTCCAAAACAGGGATTTGGGTGGATGTTTTTGAAAACAACTTGTTTACAAGATTTTCTGTACATTCGTCCGTGCTTTATATTCTATATTTAGTAAATAAAACGTAATTTATTCATTAAAGTTGCGCTAAAAGGGAGAAAGTATGTGTTAGTTTCCTGATACCGTTTATTTTAACACGAGACGAGAGCTCTATATTTATTTTACCTCGTTGGCTGTGCCCCACTGGACTAAAGTTTCAACGTTATTTATAAACTGGAAGAAAGATTTCTTTTGATTTTATCAGATGATATCTATAACTTAAAATATTGTAAACAGCTGTTTATCATTATGGAAATAAAAAAATACTTTAATGGCAACTCAAACTCTTTTTTCGATCGGCGAGGCGAGTGAGCGAAGCGAACGAGCTCATATTGAAAATGAACGAGTATTTGACATAAAACAAATTCAATGCCTCTTTTGCGGCAGCAACGCACCGGGTACCAGCTAGTAGTAAATATTTTCATATTTACTTCCAACGGATCAACCATTACAATCTTGGGCATGTTCATATATACAATACATTTTTGTATACTAAGTTAACAATAATCTAGTTGAGAATAGAGAGGCTGACTGGCCAATAAATATAAATGGTTATTGATTTTAAGAGATAAATATGTGAATAAACCAGTCAAAAATAATAAACTAGAACAGTAACAAACACATTGAAATATGTAACAATAAACAACAGTTAACAATGGTACAATGACAAAATATAACAACAATAGTACAATAATAATAACAGGTCATAAACGACAAAATAGTACAATAATAAGGCTAAATATATTGCATAGTAATAGTTATAATAATGGTATTAACAAATATATAACAGTGTAAACTGCGACAGCGATATGTCTCTCCTTTGAAGAGAGCACAACGACCCGGTCACACTTCGAACATGGACACTGGTATGGCACTTTAAAGGCACCATCAACACTATAGAACTGGATGGGGTAATTTCAGGGCACGGGGGTAATGTTTTGTGTGGTCGATTAGGTCTGTGCAGTAATGCCCTGAAAAGTATTAAAAAACTCAGATCTTGAATAAATATCTTTACAAATGAATACAGTAGTATTTTAATGATACATTGTTTTCAAAACAAATCTGTTTTACCACTTATACAAAATATTTAAATAATAATAACAACAATAAAAACAAACTTGTTCTTTAACTTAACGAAACTGTTTATCTTTTGCCAACCCCACCAGGATAACGTAACACAGTAAAACGATAATGAAAAGGGTTTTAGTTAAACCATAAGCTATAAGTGCTAACTTAAGTATCATTTTTGCGATTCAAACAACATAATAAACTATCTATATCTTTCAAACACAACACAAGCTTTTGACCTGACGAAACCACTGGGCCGATTTCTGTAATTTTTGTGTTCACTCAAAGTTCTTGAACCGCCATTGAGCCATCAAGCATTTTCGTTGTTTTAATTTGTTTTTCTCAACGCTAGACGACTTTGCAATTTTACTCCCATGAGATCCCATGTTAATTCTTTAAAAAAGTTTCGTAAATCGGCCAGCTAAAACTATTGGTCTGATTTCTATGATCAATTGGGGTTGAATCGAACTCAGGTCCTTCCTGTTGGTTTAAGTGATATTAAATTTTTGCCAAATACTCTGAAAAGTAACTTGAACCCAAGTCCCCAGAACGCAGAAAAAAAACTAGGGAAAACTACAAGTTTTTCATTGTTGGCGATTATTCTTACAAGGTACTATCGGACTACTCAACCTTAAAATATAAGGACGGATACAATATCCGTGGAATTTCGAGGGGCACCCCGTGGTCTAATTTAAAACTTACCAAAATAAAGAATAATTTGATAGTTATTAACTATAAAAAACCCAAAACAACTATTTGGTAACAAATTTTAAACATTATACCACATAATTATACATAATAAATAGTAAAAAACCTGATAATATCAAATCATTAAACTGAAGTTTTTAATTTTAAAATATTCCTAGTAATATTACATTTTTTAAATGTGAATTACGTAACGCTGACCCTGATCCCTCTCAAAAATTACATAAAGTTTCGCCGTACCCCCTTTCCCTTGGTAACCTCTCAAACTCGTCACTCTCAAACCCGTACCGCACCACCATAAATTACTGAACCGCACTTAATGAGATTCGGCTAATGACACCGCTGGTTACTGCCGACTAATCCGATCCTACTGGAACTAGTTCGTACGACAGGATCCTGAACTGAATCGCTACAGTCTGTACAGTAGTGTTTAATTAAAAATGTAAAGTTAGTTTAGATTTGTTATTTAATAAATTATTGTGGACATTTTCCGTCACTGATTGTAAAAACAAGTTTCACGATGTTTCCGGATCTGAAATCTGATCCCGTCTTTAGGTCAGAAAATACCTAGAACATAAAAAATGGGCAATATAAAAATAAATATTGGAATGGCACAATCCAGGCAAGGCTGGATGGGCTGGAAAAAGGTCTCTGTTTTAGCTTGTTGTGTTTATTCCAGCCTTGCCTGGATTGTGCCATTAATGTTTTGTGTATTGTTGGTGTGTTCTAGATATTTTCTGACCTGAAGACGAAATCAGATTCTAGATCCGGAAACATCGTGAAACTTCTTTTTACAATTAGTAAAATGTCCACAATAATTAGTTAAATAAAAACTCTAAACTAACTTTGCATTTTTAATTAAACACTACTGCTGTTTAGAGTGTAGCGATTCAGTTCAGGATCCTTTCCTACGAACTAGTTTTAGTAGGATTGGGTCGGTCGACAGTAACCAGCGGTGTGTCATCAGCCGACCCTCATTAGTACGGGCCAGTGATTTAGGGTGGTGTGGTACGGGTTTGAGAGGACACGTTCCCCTTAAGGGCGTTACGTAATATCTACATGGTTTTTCTCCAAACATGGGCTTTTCAGTTACTAATGACCAATAGCAAATTAAGATTATGCTTGAGCATTACTATATAGCTGTTACCCGCGGCTTCGCTCGCGAAAAATTAAAACACATTTGAAATATTAACCTGACCAGCACTATCAATCTTTGTTTATGTTTTACCATATGACTTCCTTTCCAGTAACTGATAAACATTTTAACTACAGCTGGTAATGTTATAAATGGTATCCTCTCATAAGATTTGTATTGGACCTTAACAAAGGCCGTGGGGTGGAGCCCTAATGTTGGATGTAGTTATCAGGTCTATGTGTTAATGTGATATGTAAGCTATGTTCATGCAAAAGTCTAGCTTAATAGGTCTAGTAGTTTTTGCGTGATAAAATTCCAAATGTTCATACATCCGAACATACATTCAAACTTACACATTTATAATATTAGTAGGATTACAGGACTTATCGTCTAGGTAGAACGCAAACACTGAACTCTATTTAAATGCTGGAGGCAACCCTGAGTTGCCAGGTAAGGTAATGTAACGTAAGTGTGCTACGAGATATTTAGAATAACTCCGATTATATCGGCACTCAAAGTACTGCACCGGATCTGACCATCAAAAAAAGTTAATAAATGGTTGTTAATTATAAATTTCAGTTCGGTTCCAGGGCAGTTTACAGGTAGGTTAGAGAGGTCCCCCCATTCAAACAACCCTTAGTATAATATCCTTAATATAATAATATACGCTCCCCTAATTCTCTTCTTTATCTCCTTGGAACTCTTTTGGCCTCATCTCCCTTGAGGTCTCCAGGCCGAAACATTTGGCATTTCTACCTGGTTTCCCCATAGGTTTAATGTTACCTTTCAAAGCCCTCCTCAGGGGATTGTTCGATATGGTTTATTCATGGATAATTTTAAAGATTAAATATACCTCACAAATTCAGTAATAAAAATATCCACATCGCAAATAGAAACAAAAACTCCAAAATATTAAATATTTATGATTTTGTGATAAGCGAACTATTTGTGATGTCATAAATCTGCTCATTGAAATTTATATTTGTTGTTCTTTAAAATTAACCAAATATCAAAGATTTCGTATAATCCGTTGAGGACGAACGGGCTTTCAAAATTAACATTGGCTTAATGGGATCTCCTAACCAGTGACCACAGAAGAACACTAAAAGATAACAATTTAAAAAAGCAGTACGAAGCAAGCAGTAAAGTTAGGGTTGCAACAACCTACAGATGATGCTTCAGGACAAAATTAATCCAAAACTCTTAATTTTATAAACAAGAATACCTATCTATAGTTTTTCATAAATTATATTTTTTAAGCCTTATTAGGCTAAACTAAAACAATCTGTCGAACTATGAGATCATTAGTGACTTTCTTTATTTTTCAAGATAATTTTGTGTATTGAATCGCAGCTTTGTCGTAGAGAGACTGCTGTGACGTTGCCGGAGTAAAAGTAGTGCGGTGTACAATTTGTACTTTAGTGGCTTGGTTAGTTCCCGTTATCAGTAATTGTGTTGCTCGCATTTAAATCACGTCGTCTTATCACTCGTGGGGTGCAACAATTCCAAGCATCACAACACGCATGCACCTTCTAGTCAAATTACTGTGTGTTGACGTAATTGGGTTTTAAGTTTTTTTGCGAGATATAAATTAAATCCTGCACCATTTCTTGGAATAGTAATAACAGCTAGTTCTACCTCTCTGACTATACATAATATTGTATATAATTTATAAGTATGATTGGTATAAAAGTAGTGATAATCTCTACTAAAATTTGCATTGCCTAGAAAGAAATCACAGATTCATACTATCTCTTCGACTTAATGCAAATTCTAATTAGTTGTAAAATAAATACATAATTCTGTAAGTGAATACAAAATTACATTTTGCACTTATTTGACCACTCACATACGGTGTGATGGCCAATGACTGTCCAATGACATTGAGAAAAATTGTATTTTTATAAATTAGAGATAGTATGCTTTTATTATATTTGACCGGATATTATTATTATATATTAATATTATATTATATTATTGGAGGGGGCTCATACAAGGGGGAGTTTCCGTTCCCACCTGCCTTTCCAATGTTAATTTTTAAATCGCGCCCTTCATTAACAGATTTATTATCCTAAATTATTCATTTTTATCGTCCTTTTTAAGAAGAAAAGATGATTATGACATAACAAAAATTATCTTAAAATTACATCAAATATTGAGTATTGCATAACTTTAATGAACAATTATTAGCTATGATATTAATATCATAGTCACTGACATCGCAATATATTTATTTAGCCATAAATCAATGATTTCTGCAGCAGTGATTTATTTTTAAAATTGGTCTTAAGACAGAAACATGTATAGAAACGGTAATATGTTGGGATTGGAGCCACGACAGTAACAAAGTCAGTCATACGGATTAATTTAATTCAAAGCTGTCCCAGATTTCAAAATTTATTAAACAGTTCCAATTTATACTGCTAGCATTTTTTATATATTTGGGCATCAAAACAAAAAGTAGTCATGGTCATAGGCTTAAGTTTAACCGCCCTTCGGTGACAGCGTCTTACCATAGCACATTCACTAAAATAAACTAGAAAATTAAACATTTAGGGGATTTAAAAAACTTAACGCAACAAATGTTGCGAACATAATACTATCCTTGGCCATATTTATAATAGTTTAATTGATTAGATTGTTCAATAAATCACTTTCTTCCCGTTCACTTCGTTTGGCCCAAAAGCGCAGTCATGACAGAAACATTATGGTGTTAAATTTATACTTTTGTTTTGTTTGATAATTATGAATAAAATAATCAAGACCACAGGGAAAAGGGCCAGTCGGTGCGCAGTGCTGTGGCTCGCGTGACCTCTATCTGATCTGACCTTGAGCACACTGTACATCAGTGATTGGTTGTCAGAGTCTCACTGGGGCCGCTACTATCCACGCTATATTCCGTGGCATCATATAGCTCGTGGCCATGATACGAATATCTGACATTGAGCACATCGTACATCAGTGATTGGTTGCCAGAATCTCACTGCGGCTGCTACTATCCACGCTATATTCCGTGGCATCATATAGCTCGTGGCCATGATACAAATATCTGACCTTGAGCACATCGTACATCAGTGATTGGTTGTCAGAATCTCACTGCGGCTGCTACTATCCACGCTATATTCCGTGGCATCATATAGCTCGTGGCCATGATACGAATATCTGACATTGAGCACATCGTACATCAGTGATTGGTTGTCAGAATCTCACTGCGGCTGCTACTATCCACGCTATATTCCGTGGCATCATATAGCTCGTGGCCATGATACGAATATCTGACCTTGAGCACATCGTACATCAGTGATTGGTTGTCAGAATCTCACTGCGGCTGCTACTATCCACGCTATATTCCGTGGCATCATATAGCTCGAGGCCATGATACGAATATCTGACCTTGAGCAAATCGTACATCAGTGATTGGTTGTCAGAATCTCACTGCGGCTGCTACTATCCACGCTATATTCCGTGGCATCATATAGCTCGTGGCCATGATACGAATATCTGACATTGAGCACATCGTACATCAGTGATTGGTTGTCAGACTCCCACTGCGGCCGCTACTAGTCACGCTTTATTCCATGGCATCATATAGCTCGTGGCCCCTACAAGAATATCTGACCTTGAGCACACTGTACATCAGTGATTGGTTGTCAGAATCCCACTGCGGGTGCTACTAGTCACGCTATATTCCGTGGCATCATATAGCTCGTGACCCCTATACGAATATCTCACCTGGTGCACATTGTACATCAGTGATTGGTTGTCAGAGTCTTACTGCGGCCGCTATTAGCCACGACCTATTCTGTAGCAGCACATAGCTCGTGGCCCCTATACGAATATCTAACGTTGAGCAGTACATCAGTGATTGGTTGTCAGAGTCCCACTGCGGCTGCTACTATCCACGCTATATTCTGTGGCATCATATAGCGCGTGGCCACTTACGAAGAACAGAACTTGAGCACATTGTACTGGCCCTGCATTGTACAGCAGTGATTGGTTGTCAGTGTCTTACTGCGGCCGCTACTAGCCACGACCTATTCTGTAGTAGCACATAGCTCGTGGCCCCTATACGAAGATCTGACTAAAGCACATTATGCATTAGTGATGGTTATCAGAGTCACACTGTGGCCGCTACTACACAAGCCCGCCACATCGTACATCAGTGATTGGTTGTCAGACTCCCACTGCGACCGCTACTAGTCACGCTATATTCTGTGGCATCATATAGCGCGTGGCCACTATATCACCATAAAAGGTTGGTAAAGGTTGGTTGTTGGTAATATGTGTAATATGTGTTTAATATGTGAATGCTTATGAAACTGTAGCATGTACGGTTGACGATATACTGTAGTACTATATGTGTCACTGTGTAATTTTAGCAAATTTCCCCTAAAGGGAAGATGCTATTACCGTAGTCGGCATGGTAAGATCTAGGCCCGGGACCATGATAACTTTTCGTTTTGAGGTCCCCAGATGCCAAAAACACCATTCGTTCAAAACTGTATATATATATATATATATATATATATATATATATATATATATATATATGTGTGTGTGTGTGTGTGTGTCCGTGGGTGCAATAACTCTCGTAAAAATGATCCGATTTTGATGAAATTTGGTACAAACATGTAAACCATCATTTATGACTTTAAGTTCGAAAACCAGCCAGATCGCCCTAACCCAAGGGGTATGGGGGGGGGGGCGTTGTACCCCAAAAATGGGCTTTTTGAGTGTTTTACATGTAATATTTTAGTAAATAAAATTTTACTTTTTACCATTGAATTCAGCTTAAAAAACAAACAATTTGGTGTTTTAATCATTGCTCTACGTCAATTATTTACAGAGATATTGAAAGTGCTAAAAACAAGACGTTCTCCAATGTTATTCTTATGGAGAATAAAACAAATTGTATATCTCGCTTATATATCAACTTATCCTGACGAAACTTGGTATATTACTTCATATCGTTGTGGTCTATTGATATTTGCACAAAACACGATTATTTTTCCGATAGTTCCCGTAGCAGCAACCCTGCGTACTCAGCCTCCATGTTATTCTTATGGAGAATAAGTAAAAGGTTATCTCCTTGTTAATTATGAACATAAATTAATAAAACTTTATTTATGAATATATATTGATGAAACTTGGTATGTGGCTTTATGTGATATTAAGATACATATATACGCATTGGAAATTCGCTGAATACGCAGGTTTGCTGCTACGGGGGTATTTTATATATGTCAAGATGTGATGTATTTTTTATATGCGCCTTAATTAATGGGTGTATTTGTTTACATTATGCAGCATAAAGTATGTTTTGTCGTAGTGAGGCATGCGCAGCCATGATGGAGCTAGAGGACCCCCCTGCCCTCCCTCACCCACCACCCAGCGTCGTGGCGCGCGCCTTACACGCTCTTCGGCGAATCTTCTTGAGTGAGTTTCTTTCAATTAATGTATAGTAAAATTAAACTAAGGGTCTATATTACAGTCACCATCTTTCAGCTACGTGATTAACAAAATTATTGTTGTTTATGGAAGGCGTAATTATTCTCTGTTTAGTTACAGTTTAAAAATATGGATTTATCCTAATACCATATTTATTGGATGGTCGGAGGAGGAATTACGCTGAACACTGAACTGCAACATTACGCTTGTGAACCAAAAGAGATTGGTGTTCCATTGACGCAGAGCATTACAAAAACTATATTTAATGTAGAAAACGAGTTCGTTCGCAGTACTGTGTCGTGAGAGGGTCAAATTTCCATACCCAAAATATAAAATAATATGTTAAAGCAAACACTTGTGACAAGTTTTGTGAAGATTTGGTAACATATTAATTGTTTTCTGTTCTGATGTACCTGGTTATATTTATATGCATTGGAAGGGAGGTCATGTCGTAAATAATGTATTTAGGAGTTTGTTCAACCAGGTGTAAAAGCAGTGGAAAAGCAGTTCCATATAATGTGAAAAACAGTTCCATATAATGTGAAAAACAGTTCCATATAATGTGAAAAACAGCTTTTCCAATGTTAAGTCGTACCCCTTAGTACGCTTAATCCATGGTTAAATCCTCTTATGATAGCGTATACTGCCTTTAGTCAATCCTCTTATGACAGCGTATACTGCCTTTAGTCAATCCTCTTATGACAGTGTATACTGCTTTTAGTCAATCCTCTTATGATAGCGTATACTACCTTTAGTCAATCCTCTTATGACAGCGTATACTGCCTTTAGTCAATCCTCTTATGACAGCGTATACTGCCTTTAGTCAATCCTCTTATGACAGCGTATACTGCCTTTAGTCAATCCTCTTATGATAGCGTATACTGCCTTTAGTCAATCCCCTTATGATAGCGTATACTGCCTTTAGTCAATCCTCTTATGACAGCGTATACTGCCTTTAGTCAATCCTCTTATGACAGCGTATACTGCCTTTAGTCAATCCTCTTATGACAGCGTATACTGCCTTTAGTCAATCCTCTTATGACAGCGTATACTGCCTTTAGTCAATCCTCTTATGACAGCGTATACTGCCTTTAGTCAATCCTCTTATGATAGCGTATACTGCCTTTAGTCAATCCCCTTATGACAGCGTATACTGCCTTTAGTCAATCCTCTTATGACAGCGTATACTGCCTTTAGTCAATCCCCTTATGACAACGTATACTGCCTTTAGTCAATCCTCTTAAGACAGCGTATACTGCCTTTAGTCAATCCTCTTATGACAGAGTATACTGCCTATAGTCAATTTACATTTTAGCGAATTTCCCCTATAGGGAAGAATCTATTACCGGGCATGGTAAGACTTAAGCCCGAGACCAGGATAACTTTTTGTTTTGAGGTCCCCAGAAGCCAAAAACACTATTCGTTCAAATTTATATAAATATAAATCCGTCACCTCGATAACTTTTGAAAGAAACGTCCGATTTTGATTAAATTTGGCACAAATGTGGTGAGTAACATTTATGACTGTAAGTTCAAATACCCCCGTCACAGAAAACCTGCGTACTCAGCAAATTTCCAATGCATTTATATGTTTCTTGCTCCTACATAAATCCACTTACAAGGTTTCACAAAAATACATTTATAAATAAGTGATCTATAACATTTTATTTATTCTCCATAAGAATAACATTAGGACGGAGTACGCAGGTTTGCTGCAACGAGAAGATAAGAAATGAGTTTTTATGCAATTATCAATATAACTGAACCAGGTGAAGCTACATTACCAAGTTTTAGCGAATTTCCCCTATAGGGAAGAAGCTATTACCGTAGGTCTCATGGTAAGTCCGAGACCATGATAACTTTTTGTTTTGAGGTCCCCAGATGCCAAAAACACTATTCGTTCAAATTTATATATATATATATATATATATATATATATATATATATATATCTATATATATATATATGTCCGTTAACACGATAACTTGAGTAAAAAACGTCCGATTTTGATGAAATTTGGCTAAAATGTGTAAAATGACATTCATGACTTTAAGTTCGAAAACCAGAAAAATCGGACCATGGGAAGGGGGTTTTATGGGGGTTTTAAATTTTCCAAAAATCAGTTTTTTTGCATTTTTTACCCTACAATTTAAAAAAAACTTAATTTTGGTTTTGACCATGTTATAGAGCTTAAAAAACAAATAATTTAGTACTTTGAATTATTAACCTAGGTTAAGTGGTTGCGGAGAAAATCCAAAAAACCTAAACATAAAATCTCCCATGTTAATCTTATGGGAAAAATGTTTTTGGCTTTTCCTCAGTTTATTTTAATGTAAACGTCACATTTGCTTTTACCAATCTGTTCAGTTCCACAAAAAAATCATTTTGGTGTTTAAATTGTGATTCTACGCCCAACCGTTGCAGAGATATTCAAAGTGCTAAAAACAGTACCGTGTCCAATGTTATCCTTATGGAGAATAAATAAAATTTGATATCTCAATTATTTTTAAATGTATGTTGATGAAACTTGGTATGTGGCTTCACGTAGTACTGGTATATTGATATTTGCACAACAAATTGATTTTTTGTTGATTATTCCCGTAGCAGCAAACCTGCGTGCTCAGCCCCCATGTTATTCTTATGGAGAATAAGTAAAATGTAATGGCTCCCTTAATTATGAACATAAATTAATAAAACTTGGTATGTAGCTTCACTTGGTTGAGTTATATTGATAATTTTATAAAAACCCATTTTTCTGTTCCTTGTTGCAGCAAACCTGCTTTCTCAGCCCCAATGTTATTCTTATGGAGAATAACTACAATGTTATATAGCGCTTATTTATGATTGAATATTGATGAAACTTAGTATGTGGCTTCGCCTAGGTAAATTCTATTTATATTTGTATAAAAACCAATTGTTTCTGTTCCTTGTTTCAGCAAACCAACGTACTCATTACCAATCTTATTTTTATGGAGAATAATTAAAATCGCTTATATGTGAATATATTTTTATGAAACTGGGTTTGCGGCTTTATGTGGTATTAAGACATATATTATGCATTGAAAATTCGCTGAGTACGCAGGTTTGCTTCGACGGGGGTATTATTAATTTATGTTCATAATTAGAGGAGATATCAAACTTTACATATTCTACATAAGAATAACATTAGGGCTGAGTATGCAGGTTAGCTGCTACGGGAACAATCAACATTAAATTTATTTGTTGTGCAAATATCAATATACCAGTACAACATGAAGTCATATACCAAGTTTCATCAATATACATTCATAAATAATCGAGATATCAAATTTTATTTATTCTCAATAAGGATAACATTGGACAACGTACTGTGTTTGGCACTTTGAATATCTCTGCAACGGTTGGACGTAGAATCACAATTTAAACACCAAAATGATTGTTTTGTGGAGCTGAAGTGATTGGTAAAAGCAAATGTTAAGATTAAAGTAAAATTAACTGAGGAAAAGCCAAAAACCTTTTTCCCATAAGATTGACATGGGAGATTTTATGAGCAGGTTTTTTTGGATTTTTTCCGCAACCACTTAACCTAGGTAAATAATTCAAAATACTATATTATTTGTTTTTTTTAAGCTCTATAACATGGACATAACCAAAATTAAGTGTTTTAAAAATTTTAGAGTGAAAAATGCAAAAAACTGAGTTTTGGAAAATTTAAAACCCCCATAAACCCCCCTTCCCATGGTCCGATTTTTCTGGTTTTCGAACTTAAAGTCATAAATGTCACTTTACACATTTGAGCCAAATTTCATCGAAATCGGACGTTTTTTACTCAAGTTATCGCATTCACGGACACATATATAGATATTATATATATAGATACATATATAGATATATATATACATATATATAAATTTGAATGAATAGTGTTTTTGGCTTCTGGGGACCTCAAAACAAAAAATTATCATGGTCTCGCGCTTAAGTCTCACCATGAGACCTACAGTAATAGCTTCTTCCCTATAGGGGAAATTCGCTAAAACCAGATCGATTGGACCATGGGAGGGGGTTTTATGGGGGTTTAAAACTTTCCAAAAATCAGTTTTTGAATTTTTCCCCTAAAATTCTAAAAACATTCAATTTTGGTTATAGCCATTTTATAGAGCTTAAAAAAATTATTATTTTGAATCATTAACCTAGATTAAGTGGTTTTGGAGAAAAGTAAAAAACGCATCCATACAATTTCCTATGTTAATCTGATGGGAAACATGTTTTTTGATTTTCCTCAGATAATTTTACTAAAGACTTCATATTTATTTTTACCAATAAGTTCAGCTCTACAAAATAATCATTTTGGTGTTTTAATTGATATTCTATGTCCAACCATTGCAGAGATATTCAAAGTGCTAATCACAGTACGTTGTCCAATGTTATCCTTATGGAGAATAAATAAAATTTGATAGCTCGATTATTTATGAATGTATATTGATGAACTAGGCTTCAACTAGTTTTGGTATATTGATATTTGTACAACAATTTTGGTTGTTGATTTTCTCCGTAGCAGCAAACCTACATACTCAGCCCCTATGTTATTCATATGGAGAATAAGTAAAGTGTTATATCTCCCTTAGTTATGAACCTAAGTTAATACAACTTGGTATGTAGCTCCATCTGGTTGAGTTACATTGATAATTGCAAAAAACACATTTATTATTTTCCTCGTTGCAGCAAACCTGCGTACGCAGCGTTATTCTTATGGAGAATAAATAAAATGCTATATATCACTTATTTAGAAATGTATTTTTATGAAACTTGGTAAATTTCTCTAAGCAGTAGTGAAACATATATATGCATTGGAAATTCGCTGAGTACGCAGGTTTGCTGCGACGGGGGTATTTGTTAATATTAAGGAGATACATATATTTTGCTATAATTCTGGAGGTGGACTTTATATTTTATTGCATTATTCTCTCTATTTCCCACATTATTACCATTATTTTAAATGCATTGACTTTACCTCCGGGGCATCTTTGGCATTGTTTTGCTCAAAAACTCAAAACTTAACCTTAAAAACCCTAAAATGGGGTTTTAGGTTTTCCGATTGTGTTGTCCAACGAACTTGTCTATTGTTTATAGTAAGGAAGGAGGCTACCAAATATGAAGAAAATTGGGCAAAATTGCTAGATAACAAACACACACACACATGTGTTTTGTCCCCCCAATTAATTTTATGACATATTATAAGTTTTCAACAACTACCCAAATCGTGTTCAGCAAGTCACGTTAAAGAAATTCTATCCGCCATCCCAGGGTGTCATCGTGTGGGTCATGCTAACTGCTCAATATGCATAAGGAATTTGCTAAAAAGTTGTATTAGGTGGAATATTAGTACTTTGGTATTATACGGATGCCACTATTTTTGGAGGTTAATTTTTACCGGATACAAAGGATAACTACATAATTCGAAAAAAACGTACTTTTATTGACTTACTGTAAAAATTGTACATCATTCTGGTGAGCGGTCTTTGTGTTGTGCCTCCCAAAAGGCAGCGATGTCCGCTAGGATCGTGTTGAATGCGTCGCCGCCGCTAGCAGCCACACCCGATCGCCAAATGTACTCCGCAAAATATACAGCGTGCTGCGGCAGTTATGGTAGGATGGGTTATAAAAATACGTACGGTTTCCTCTTCATTTATAGGTAAATCCCACACCAAAAGAACGTCACTCATTATGAAAACAAATGTAACGTAGTGCACGGAAATAAATCACTCATGACACTGACCCAGATACAGGCGGTGACAGGTGATGCGCGCGCTCCGGTCAACGATCTGACCTTGGCCTATTTGGAGGGGGTTTGGCGGCCGTAAGTATGCCTCATCAGGTATCATTCGATTTGTAACGAAACAAGGAAAGTCCTACAATCATTTTTATGATAATCCATCCTAACATAACTGCCGCAGCGCGCTGTATAAGGGTGGCATCCGTATAATACCAAAGTACCGGAATGTTATACGATCCGAGTAAACTATGCGTGTCGTGTTTAAAATAAGGCAGTCAGTTCATAATTAGGTCATTGTACAAGCAACATCGCTCAAGGTTTGAGCCGATAATCTTATTACATTACATTAAAGTTATTAGTTCCACAGATGCATGGTGCATGGGAGATGCATGGGTTAATGCATGGTGACAGCCGATAGCTGACGTTTTCCTACATTACAAAAAACATTATTATTAGATCTACATCTTCCTATATTACGGTAAAGTTATTCTTGCTCTGTCCCTGGATATCAAAATGCATTTTTTTCTTTAATGGATCATGAAATGTAGCCCATTTGGGGGACGGTGAAACTGCCCCGACATTTTGGGTACTTTTGAAATGATGAAACTGCCCCGCTCATTAAAGAGGATCAAGAAGGGTCGCCTCGCCAGACCAGAAATGCTGAAATTGTCCCTAGCGCCCGGCCAGCCGCTACGCGTCTGGGGAAAAAGGGAATTATTTTTGTCCCTGCGTCCTGTCAGTGACTGCGTCCTGCCACCAATATCAGGAATTACTAGCTGATAAACTACCGCTTCGCTGGGCTTTATAAACAACTAGCTGTGTACCCGTCCTTCGCACGGGCTGTATATAAATGGTAGATTAACTAAAGCAAATACCAATCCACATTGTTTTATAATATTAAAATTACATTTTACACGTTTAATGTACAGTTAAATCAAAGTTAATTAACGAAATATACAGGCAGATAGTTCGGGATTATTGTTAAGTCGAGGAACTCTGTCGGGTAGTAAACGGCGTGTGATTCGCGACTCCAAATCAGTACACGTAATACTGTGGATTCGCTTTTAGAAATAAAAGACCTTAAGTACAATAAAAATTTAAAATATCGGGGAGGGGGGGCATTAATATAAAATCGGTGGGGGAGAGTAAAAATAGAAAACCGGGGGGGGGGGGGGCAAAAATGTAAAATTGAGGGGGGACATAAAATAAATTATAAAATCGAAGAGGGGGTAGCAAAATATAAAATCGGGGTGAGGCAAAAATAAAAATGTGGGGGAACAAAAATATAAAATCGTTGAGGAAATATAAAATCGGGGGGGGGCAAAAATAAAAATCGGGGGGGGAGCAAAAATATAAAATCGGGGGGGGGGCAAAAATATAAAATAGATTGAGTACAACATAAAATAAAAATATGAAATAGAAGAGGAGAGGGAGCAAAATATAAAATTGGGGGTGGGGCGAAAATATAAAATTGGGGGGACATAAAATAAAAATATAAAATTGAAGAGGGGGGGCAAAATATAAAATTGGGGGTGAGGCAAGAATCAAAATGGGGGGAACTCTGTCGGGTAGTAAACGGCGTGGTTTGCGACTCCAAATTGGTACACGTAACACTTTGGATTCGCTTTTAGAAAAAAAGAACTCAAGTAAAATAAAAATAAAAAAATATCGGGGAGGGGGCATTAATATAATAACTTATTCAGGAAATTTTAGTTTTAAATAACTTATTCGGGAAATTTTAGTTTTAAATAACTTTTATCATAAAATTAATTTTAAAATAAGTTATTACCAGATGTATTAAAACCCTTCCCAGATGGCCTAGTTTATGTATATACACAAACAAATACCCCCGTCGCAGCAAACCTGCGTACTCAGCGAATTTCCAATGAATATATATGTCTTAATATTACATCAAGCCTCTTACCATAATTCATAAGAAATAAATTCATAAATAAGCGATATTTAAAATATTCATTATTCTCCATAAGAATAACATTAGGGATGAGTACGCAGGTTTGCTGCAAAAAGGAACAAAAAATAATGGATTTTTATACAAATATCAATAGAACTCATCTAAGTCAAGTCACATACCAAGTTTCTTCCATTTACATTCATAAATAAGCGATATATAACATTTTATTATTCTCCATAAGAATAACATGGGGACCGAGTACCTAGGTGTTATATGCTTCGGGAACCATAGGCGAAAAATTGGTTTTTTGTTCAAACATCAACAAACCACAACCAAATGAAGCGATATACCAAGTTTCGTCAGTTTATGTTCATAAATAACCGAGATATAAAAATTGTCTTTTTCTCCATAAGAATAACATTGGACAACGTACTGTGTTTAGCACTTGTAATATCTCAGTAACCAATTGACGTAGAGCAATCATCAAAATACCAAATTGTTTGTTTTTTTAAGCTGAATTCAATGGTATCAATTAAAATTTGATTTAAATGATTATTACATGTGAAAACCCCAAAAAACCCATTTTTGGGGTACAAAACCTCCCCAAAACCCCCTTCGGATGGTGCGATTTGTCTGGTTTTCGAACTCGTTTAAATAAATGGTACTTTACATATTTGTACCAAGTTTTATTAAGATCGGACTTTTTTTACGAGAGTTATCGTGCTTACGGACATATATTTGAACGAATGGTGTTTTTGGCATCTGGGGACCTCAAAACGAAAAGTTATTATGGTCCCGGGCTTAAGTCTTACCATGAGACCTACGGTAATAGCTTCTTCCCTATAGGGGAAATTCGCTAAAATTGGTGGGGGGAGCAAAATATAGAATCGGGGGGGAGGGGGGCAAAAAATAAAATCGGGGGGAGTGTAAAAATATAAAACTGGGGGTGGGGGCAAAAATATAAAATTGACGGGGGACATAAAATAAAAATATAAAATCGAAGAGGGGGAGGAGGAAATATAAAATTGGGGGTCAGGCAAAAATAAAAATGGGGGGAGCAAAAATATAAAATCGGGGGGGAGTATAAAATAGAGGGAGTACAACATAAAATAAAAATATAAAATCGAAGAGAATGGGGAGCAAGAATATAAAATCGGGGGACATAAAATAAAAATATAAAATCGAAAAGGGGGGTAAAAATATAAAATCGGGGGGGCAAAAATGTAAAATCGGGGGTGGGAAAAAAATAAAATCGGGGGGGATCAAATATATAAAATTGGGGGGGGGGCAAAAATATAAAATGGTAGGGACATAAAATAAAAATATAAAACCGAAGAGGGGGGGAGCAAAATATAGAATCGAGGGTGGGGCAAAAATAAAAATTTGGGGGTACAGGAGGTATTGGGAAAAATTGTTTTTTGTGCAAATAAGAATAGACCACAACCAGATGAAGCCACATTAATATTTTTGTTCATTAATATTAATCAATAGCTAGCTGACGTACCCGTTCTTCGCACAGGTGTTTTCTCTACCCGTTCTTTAGTCAATGCAATTTCCATTTTAGTTAGCTTGAAACAACTGTCCTTGCTTCTGCTCTTTAAGCTGTCAAATCGAAGTGTCCACAGCTGTTCGCATTACAGTTTCTGAATGTTTACTTTCTTCTGAAATGTTACATTGAAACTTAGGACGTTCACGGGGCGTAGCCCGAGGGGATTTTAAGGAAGTGAATAGGCCTATGTGTTTCATGGGTTCAAGATACCTATGTGTAAAGTTTCAGCCCAGTCGGTTCAGTAGTTTTTGCGTTCACCCGGAACATCAGACAGACAGACAGACAGAAACCACCTCTTTTTACTTTCTCCCCCTATACATAGTATATGGAGAAAGTATTGTTTTCGTAAAAATGTTCGAATTTGAGTTGTTAGTGGAAATATTCGTTTTGGTGCTCCCTGAACCCAAAAAAGTGGTTTTTACGTGATATCTGTCTGTGTGTGTGTATGTGTGTGTGTCCGTGTGTGTGTGTGTGTGTGTGTGTGTGTGTGTGTGTGTGTGTCTGTGTGGATGTGTACAGAGCTAGAGCCCTAACCAATGGGCCGATTTTGATGAAATTTGGTATGTAGGTACTAATCCACGATATCTCCAGGCGTTTTTTTCATTTTTTCGAATTTTTGATTTTTAAGGGTAATTATCCCCCAAAAACCACCAAAAAACATGAAAAATCCAAATTTCTCAAAAACGGCTCTAACGATTTTGATTAAATTTTAGTCGTTTGTAGAACTTTAGTTTTCAAACAAAACGACACCACCCGCATTCCTGTAAAAATTCGGGTTCAGAAATTACAGGACTTAAAACATCAAAAATTCAGTTTTTTGGATTTTTCATAAAAATACATAAATATAAAAAAATATTACTATCCACCATTAAAAAGAACTCAAAAAACTAAATAATTTAGTATTTTGAATTACTATTCTACGATTGCTGGTTTCGGAGAAAATTGAAATTTTCATTTTGCGGTAAACGCAGTACGTTGTCCAATGTTATTCTTATGGAGAATAAAAAAATTACTATTTCTCTCTTATTTACTGATCAATTTCAATCAAACTTGATATGCTTGTCAAGTTAGCATTGACCAACAGAGGAAATTTGAAATATGTTGCCCCTTAATAACCCTGGGGGGGAATAGGGGGCATTTCCCCTCTTAAAACCACGAGTGTAGCAATGGATTCTGTAGTGCCTCCAAAGCAGGGATTTGGATGGATGTTTTTTAAAACAACTTGTTTACGAGATTTTCTGTACATTCGACCGTGCTTTGTATTCTATATTTAGTAAATAAAAAGTAATTTATCCATTAAAGTTGGGCTAAAAGGGAGAAAGTATGTGTCAGTTTCCTGATACCGTTTATTTATAATATTATAGATACATATAATGATACAATCTGTGTTTAAACTTAGGAACTCAGAAGCAATTAATTGTTAAATAAAAAAGAAAGTCGCAAACCAAACCATATTTCCACTTACAGAAATAAACTTAGATAAAATTTAAAAGTTTTGTTCCGAAACCTAATATAACTCGTTAAAAAAATTCCGAATATTAAGGGCCAAGACTGTATAACAATTTGACTAAACAAATAAGAGAAGAAAAATGATGTCTATGACTTGGCTAATTACATTAGAAAATAATTTTGAAAACATGTTAAGGATGTTACCGCAAGTTAATGGGTGTGACAGGAAAAGCAGTCGACGGCAGTTTTAGAAGACTACAGTCGCTGACAGGACGCAGGGACAAAAATAATTCCCTTTTTTCCCCAGTCCCGTAGCGACTACCTGGTCGGGCGCTCGGGGCAATTTCAGCATTTCTAGTCTTGCGGGGCGACCCTTCCTAATCCTCTTTAATGAGGGGGCAGTTTCATCGTTTCAAAAGTACCCAAAATGTCGGGGCAATTTCACTACGCCCGGACTTTGTCTTGTTTGAAACTCAAATTGCTGGTATACAATTGTTAGGATGGTATGAAACCTTATTTATTTTGTAGTATGAAAATACAAATAATCCTTTTATTCAACACCACTTCCTATTAGTTTATCACATATAGATTTATGAGGTATAATGTCTAATAACGCAAGATAAAAAATCTTGCCCTCTTTTTTTCCTCAATAAAACATAACCTAACTGTTGTGCGTTGTTTCTTGTGCAATACTATACAGTAGTTAACACTTCTGTCTTTTTGGTTATAGAACGGTTACTCGTCTCTATTATTACGCAATCAATTTTCCATCTTTTATCAGTCAAAGTAAGTAATACATCGATTTTGAAGTAAACTTCACGAAAAGCATCGGTTAACATTTGCGCCTTCGATCTACCGTAATTTGGAAACTTCCGAGTCAGAGAGTAAAACATGTTGCGTATTTAATCTCGCAGGAGTTACAACAATTGAGGGTAATCTCGGTGATACACAACACTATGAAAGCTTTATACAGTAGTGTAATAACGGTTAGCGTTTTAGTTCTGCTAATGTTGTTATTATGAGTTATCTTTTTAGAACATTTATATTATTTAATAATACCATATGTTTGTTCCAATAATAATTTACAATTTGTAAATTAAAGATCCATTTCAGGATTAAAAAGATGATATGTATGTTCGTTCTAATTTTCCAGCGCTCGCCGTTCAGACGACGTTTAATTTGCTCTTGTTTAAAAATGTATCCTTATTATCAAGGATTTATTATTTATGTACAACAGAAAGCCTCTAAAACATTCATTAAAACAAAACGAATTCGCACGCAGCACGCTGACGTGAGGGAAGTGAATTTCCATATAAAAAACTATAAAAACTCAAAATCAGTTAAAAACATACAATTATTCCAATTTTTATTCAAATCTGAAAATATTGATTTTTTGGCTGTTCTGATACTCCTGGTTCTATTTACCTGCAATGCTGGGAATACAATTTTGCGCATTATAAGGTTAGGAGAAGGTCCAGTCAGGCTTTAAAGTAGGCGTGAGGTTGTTGGGGATGATAAAAGTACACCAACAAATTATTAACAGGCTTTTCTAATGTAAAAACCCCATAAGACAACGTACTGTGTTTGGTCAATACACATTTCCTGTAATAACTCGGTAAATATATATGCTAGAATGACGAGAGAGGGCTTAAAAGATTCGCCACGCTAATTCCCATCTTTTTACATTCGTTAATTTCACATCAGGGGCTTTTCTGACCCTTTTTTAGGCCCAAAAACTCGAAATTTGAAAGATTAATCCCCAAAAAAGGGGTTTAGAGTTTTCCGATTGTTTTGCCCAACGAACTTGTCCAAGTGATTATAGAAAGGAACGTCCCTACCAAATTTGAAGTAATGCAGACAAAAAATGCGACACACACATATATATATATAAAATTGTATATATGTATATGTATATACATATATATGTTAATATATATGTTAATATGTACAATTTTGAACGAACCCCCAAAACGTGTTCAGGGGGTCACGTTAGGAACTTCTATGGTTGTCCCGGGCTTCACCGTGCGGGTCATGCTAATAGTTCACTTTCCATAGGAAATTCACTAATAAAATTAGGTTTGTGGATGGGCAGTAGGGAGTTTTAAATAATAATTGTCCTAGTATTTATCTCTATTTCATTAATAAAGAATATTGTTGTTAGTTTTACAATATTGAGACTGTTTTTGTAAAATAAATTGCGATTGTTGTTTTGTTATTAATTGTTTAATATGTTTATTACTGTTTATTATGCTTAGGTCAATTTCTGAAATAAATAACTCCAGTTGGGCACAAAAAGTAACATAAACTAGGGAGACAAGAAATGTATACAAACAATAAAATCATTCTCAGCACCTGTACACATCGACTGTGTGACCTGCATCTGAGGTCGGCCTCATAAGAGACACTGCTGTGACTCGACTGCCGTGCTGAGTACTGAATGCTGACCCAGTGTTTCAGAATCGATAGTGGCAGTCTAGACTCTCGTCAGCGCTGAGTGTGCCGATGATCAGCTGATAACTGGCTACATCTTCGTGCTTATTCTGTGAAACCGACGTCGTTCGGGATAACTAATCATATTTTATTATAAAGTGGCAAAGATCGTATTATCGTTGACATTTAAATAAGCTATTATTAATCACAACCTGCGCACGGTAATTCTCATTTCAAAATTTACAAGACACTACGGATTGAATATCTTCTTTTTATTATATAATTAAGGAATTTCTTTGAACAACTAAATCTAGAGTTCCAGCGGGCCGATTTTCATAATTGATGCGTCATTCGAAACCTCTAGCGGTGCAGATGGTCAACAAATTATGAAAGTGGTGAATTTTTCATGATTTATGTGTAAAAAACATATAATGTTTTCCATAAGAAATACATGGGAAATGTTTATAAATGCATTTTATCAGCCTCTGAGAAAGCAGAGATATCTTTTAACAACTAAATCTCGGATTCTACTGTACTGATTTTAATATTTGATGCGTCATTGTAAAACTCATATTACGCCACTTTGTAAAATATCAAAAGTGTTGAACATTTGCTCATGATATATGCGTATATCTCATATTTATAAATAAATAAAATGTATTTATAAATATCTCATATTTATAAAAAACATTTACAATATATATGTAGTTTTCTTAAGTCCAACTTTTGAGGGGGATTTATCACTTTTATAAATAAATAAATAATAGAAGTTTGAAGGAAATCTTCTATACTTTCAGAAAATGCTCTTGTTCATCGACTTTGGTCGACTTCCCAACAGTTTTTGAGTTACATGCAAAATACCTAAACTACCTCGGAATTTGCCGTTATACCTTTAAAATATACAATGTGTGTAAGGGGTACAGTACGGGATGATCTTTGTACAACTGAACCTGGAGTTCTACTGGACGGATTTTAATGTTAAACTCATCATTGTAATCCCTTAATTATCTAGATTATGAAATAATTAAGAAAGTCTCACATATGTTTTAATTTATGGTGGAAAAAGGGTAAAATATTAAATTATAAGAAATATATTAAAAATTTAAAAAAATAATAATTGTTGTTGCCAGTCAAAATTTGTCTTTGTACTATCAGTTATGTAGCTTAACGCCTTATATCGATGTAAAGCAAATTTAATAAGCTTCAATAATATAACATCTGTTGTGGTAGATTTTTTTATAGTTTTTTAATTATATATACAAATTCAACCCAACTTTCAAATTTGCAACCTATCTCTATCAATACACATGAATGTAAGGGGTATCTTTTTACAACTAAATCTGGAGTTCCAACAGACGGATTTCAATATTCAACCCCTCATTGTAAACCCTGAATTGTGTAGATTGTCAAATAATTATGAAAGTCTGACATATTTACTCATTTATGGTAGAAAAAGCGTAAAGCATTAATTTTTAAGAAATTCAAAAGAAATTTGTAAATAAATTAATTGTTTTTTCCAGTCAACGTTTGTTTTTTTTTTTATCAGTTTTGTAGCTAACACCTTATATCGTTTAAAATGAAATTTCATAAGCTTCATTTATATAACAACTATTGAGGCAGATTTTTCTATCCTTATAAAAAGAAGGATCGATAAAAATTCAACTTAACCTCCAAACTCGCAATCTATCTTTAGCAAAATACATGAATGTAAGGGGTATCTTTGTACAACTAAATCTGGAGTTCCAACGGACGGATTTAAATATTCGACCCCTCATTGTAAGCCCTGAATTGTTTAGATTGTCAAATAATTATGAAAGTCTGACATATTTAGTCATTTATTGTAGGAAAAGCGTAAAGTATTAATTTTTAAGAAATTCAAAAGAAATTTGTAAATAAATTAATTGTTTTTTCCAGTCAACGTTTATTTTTGTTGTATCAGTTTTGTAGCTAGCGTCTTATATCATTTAAAAGGAAATTATTTAAGCTTCATGAATATAACATTTGTTGTGGTCAATTATTATATCATTTTCACTTTCTCGCTCTATACATAGTTTATGGAGAAAGTATTGTTTTCGTCAAAATTTTCGAATTTGAGTTGTTAGTGGAAATATTCGTTTTGGTGCTCCCTGAACCCAAAAAAGTGGTTTTTACGTGATGTCTGTGTGTGTGTGTGTGTGTGTGTGTGTGTGTGTGTGTGTGTGTGTGTGTGTGTGTGTGTGTGCGTGTGCGTGTGCGTGTGCGTGTGCGTGTGCGTGTGCGTGTGCGTGTGCGTGTGCGTGTGCGTGTGCGTGTGCGTGTCTGTGTGGATGTGTACAGAGCTAGAGCCCTAACCAATGGGCCGGTTTTTATGAAATTTGGTATGTAGGTACTAATCCACGATATCTCCAGGCGTTTTTTCATTTTTTTGAATTTTTAATTTTTAAGGGTAATTATCCTCCAAAAACCGCAAAAAAACATGAAAAATCAAAATTTCTCAAAAACGGCTCTAACGATTTTGATTAAACTTTAGTAGTTTGTAGAACTTTAGTTTTCCAACAAAATGACACCACCCGCATTCCTGTAAAAATTCGGGTTTAGAAATTACAGGACTTAAAACATCAAAAATTAAGTTTTTTTTTATTTTTCATGAAAACACATAAATATAAAAAAATATTACTATTCACCATTAAAAAGAGCTCAAAAAACTAAATAATTTAGTATTTTGAATTACTATTCTACGATTGCTGGTTGCGGAGAAAATTGAAATTTTCATTTTGCGGTAAACGCAGTACGTTGTCCAATGTTATTCTTATGGGGAATACAAAAATTTCTATTTCTCTCTTATTTACCGATCAATTTCATTCAAACTTGATATGCTTGTCAATGTAGCATTGACCAACAGAGTTAATTCGAAATATGTTGCCCCTGGGGGGGAATAGGGGGCATTTCCCCTCTTAAAACCATGAGTGTAGCAATGGATTCTGTAGTGCCTCCAAAGCAGGGATTTGGGTGGATGTTTTTTTAAAACAACTTGTTTTCAAGATTTTCTGTACATTCGACCGTGCTTTATATTCTATATTTAGTAAATAGAAAGTAATTTATTCATTACAGTTGGGCTAAAAGGGAGAAAGTATGTGTCAGTTTCCTGATACCGTTTATTGAATTATAGGTAACAATTCAAACCAACTTCAAAATTCGCAATCTACCTTTAGCAAAACACATGAATGTAAGGGGTGTCTTTGTACAACTAAATCTGGAGTTTCAACGGGCGGATATAAATATTCAACCCCTCATTGTGTTGACTCCTCATTGGAAACCCAGAATTGCGTAGATTGTCAAATATTATGAAAGTCTGACATATTTAGTAATATATGGTGGAAAAAGTGTAAAGCATTAATTTTAAAGAAATTTAGTAGGCATTTGTATAGAAATTGATTGTTTTTTATTCAGCCAATATTTGTTTTTGTAGAAACAGATCTGTGGCTATGCCTTCCACCGATTTAAAGGAAATTTCATAATCTTCAAAAATATAACATCTGTTGTGGTTGAATTTCCCACCGTTTTTATAATTCTAACTGGTCATCCTTTCTCCGCACGGGGATTTAGCAGGCTTAGAGCCAAATATTTTAAAAATGTATTTACATTTAAATCACTCAATAAAATATAACTCCGTGAGATTTTCATTGGAAATTTCAAAGCTTATGGGGAAAACTCTGAAAATACAGGGTTTTTTAACACTCCAAAAGGCACATCTAAATACTATGAGCTTTTAATTGATACTAAACATGTATACAAAATAATAGTTTTATACGTCAAAATCACTGAACAAAAATCAAGAAATTCTTTCAATAATACAGTAATATAGATAATGTAATAAATCATTTAAACCTCCAAATTTGCAATCTATCTTTTGCAATATACGACGAATGTAAGGTTTATCTTTGTAAAACTAAATCTGATGGAGTAAACTTTCATTAAAACAATATGAAAGTTTTAAATACATTGTTCTAGACACCGTTGTATTTTTTTCAACGGGCTTTGCTGTTCGTTTATACTATAATGTTATATCGACTTCAGAAACATCATTGTAAAATAATAACAACACAAAATATAACCTACCGTTTACTAATAAATCCATAATTTTATTTATTTGAAAATATGAATACATTTGCTCTCAAAGTTAATCAAGTAGTTCGTTTTGAACGATCAGTTTCCGTCAGTTCTTGTGCAACTCTTCCCTCGCGGGAATCAATGAGTTATGAGTTATGAGTGTGAGTGAGTTATGAGCGAGATGCCTTGTTTGTTGCCTTGTGGTCGTGGTTGCTGTGCAGGCAGGCTCGTGGTCGAATGGCATCTAATTTTTTGAAAATGGAATCGCATTTATTTGCTTCGTTTGCCTGTTTTGAAACTGTGTGTTCAGGCACAACCGGTCACCAGGTTGAGGTAAGGCTCATTTCTATACCTTGGTCTCAAATGCCGGTCACCTTTAGACCTCCCCCCACCACCCTTAGGGGTTTTCGGACTTTGAATACCAGGATATTCCATTTCATTAATATTTTATCACAAATCTTCTCTTTCGTTCGTTTTGATAGGTCCCTGACCTATCAAAATTGACCGAAGGATCCAGTTGCGGCAGGATGAGGGGGCTTGGCTCTCGGGAGTCGCGGGAGTGAGTTCCAGTTCAAGACGATGTCGATCAAGCCATCAAGCGTCGAACGGCATCGTCGTCTGCTAGGAGGGCCACTAAACATCAAAAACTAAAACTAAGAACAATAATTAAGATTGTATGTAAATCATGATGTAAATGTGTCTACTTCATTTTATAAACATAGCAACAAGATCAACAAAATTCAAAACATAACAACAGTGTAAATAAAAAAAACATCTGTTTTCCATCAAGTTCAAAGGACAGGCAAAGGTTCACCTTTAATAGCAACCCCCCAGGACCACCCGTATCCAGAAGACCAACGGTTACGTCTCAAATTCCCCAATCCTGAAAAAGGCAAAAGAACAGTCGCAAAATCCCCACATGAAAAATGCAACCACAATCCATACAGATACACAGATGAGCCGTGAGCTGAATCAAGAAGCTGTCCGTAAATTTGCACCGCACGGGTCGTAGGCGTTGAGCATGTGTGGCGCGTGCGAGAGTAAAGGGAACTACAACCTAGCTCTCGGTGATTTTGAGAGTCATTAGTTTACCTATTGTGGTTGTATTTTTCATATGGGGATTTTGAGACTGGTTTTTGCCATTTGCAGGCTTGGGGATTTTGAGACGACACGAGACCCACCACCACCCGGCGGATCGCTCCCGAACAGGACCCAACCCCACCCACCCCCAGTCATCCTACAATCCTTCTCCTCCAGCTCATCTTTTCAAACTATTAAAACTGGTATAAACTTAGAAAACTGCTTAACATTGTAGAAATGTTGCTTTATAGCTTTTGAAAATCAAAGTGGCTTGGGTTTCTATAGAAACAGGTTTCAAACTATTACCGGTAATTTTTGTCTTATTTAATCATAGATTTACAGTATCGACCCTGTTCGTTTGTTTTGATAGGTTTGACATTATTTCAATGCTCCTAAAATATTCGTATCCTCGACGTTTAAATTAAAAACGAGTTTGCACGCAATACGCTGACCTGAGGGAAGTGAATTTCCACATAAAAAGCTTTTAAAACTCAAACCTAGTGTACAAACATACATTTATGCCAATTTTATTAAAATCTGAAAACATTGATTTTTTGGCTGTTCTGATGCTCCTGGTTTAATTTACCTGTAATGTTAGGAATACAATTTTGCACATTATAAGGTTAGGAGAATGTCCAGTCAGGCTTAAAAGTAGGCGCGAGGTTGCTGGGGATGAAACAAATACACCAACAAATGAATAACATGCTTTTCTAATGTAAAAACCCCATAAGACAACGTACTGTGTTTAGCGATACACATTTTCTTTAATAACTCGGTACATATGTATGCTAGAATGACGAGAGAGGGCTTAAAACTTTTGCTTCACTAATTCCTATCTTAATACATGCATTAATTGTACGTCCGGGGATTTTCTGACCCTTTACATACATATATATATACAATTTTGAACTACCCACGTTAGGAACTTCTATGATGGTCCCGGGCTTAAGTTTCACCGTAAGGGTCATGCTAATAGTTCACTTTCCATAGGAAATTCACTAATAAATGTATATAATATAATTTCCTTTGGGAATAAAAGAAGCTGGGGTTGGGTTTTTTAGTCAATTAGTTGTACCATTTTGAAGCCATAAAAATTATCCAATGTAAAAATGTGGCTACATAGGAAATGGGTCTAATAGAATTAATGGTCCATAATTACAGGACAGTTTTACTGCAATCAATGTCACTAACACCATTGATTGTACATCCTACGGATTATACATTCCTTAGGATGTATAATCAATGCTAACACGCTGGTAAAATATCAGTATGTGCACGGGCAGAAACAGTAGGCCTATATTTTTGGTAACTGTCTGGCAACTATAGCGGTCACAATGATAGCGCCTGCAATCTCTGTAATACCACTTGGTAGACATGAGTGTATTGCAAAAGTGCCAAATCTGTTCTCATACGGCGGCGGCGCCGGCACTCCGGTATTATTCTGAGTGTTTTCAATTGTAAGGTAACAAATAAGGTGGTCATTTTATGTCGGTTGACTTTAATGTTCACAATGAATTACATAACGTTATTTAAGAAATTATTACGGACATTTTCCATCACTTACTAGTAAAAACAATAGATTTTTACTAATAAGTGAAGGAAAATGTCCGCAATAATTTGTTAAACAACATAAACTAACAATGAATTTTAAATAAAGAATTACATGATGTGTAGCAGACTACTGATATCATTGTTTAAACAGGAACTCCATCGTCTTAAAACATAATGTCATCAGGGGTTGTTTGTCTGATACTTCTTTCGAGTAAAGAGTTTTATATTGGTTAGTAAAACACGATAAATTAGCTTTTAAACCACTATTAATAATAATTTGACAAGGTAAAAAAAGGTATAAGGGGACAGGTAAAAAGACTATATAGGCTACACTAATCAATGACTCATTTTATCTTAAAATTAAAGCAGTATTTTTGGTTTATCTGCTTTGTCATAACTAGTTGTTGATATACCATTAAAAATAATAATCTAGCCATCTAAAATTTGTTTGTGAAATAGAAATGGCATAACATACCTCTTTAGTAAACTGTTCATCAGGAAAATGTGTTCATCAAGAGTTACAGTCGCCAGCTTCTAACGTAGAAATCCTGTTCCTCCTCAACGCATTATCCAAAATCTTCTTCTTTACTTATATAAAGCTAGACGGGTTCACTCATTAACTGACATAAACTATGAGGCACTTCTTGTAATCTAAACCCCCTCAACATCATACTTGAATTAAATCTCTTGACGAGAAACTGCCAGAAAAATTGCCAAAGGTTACATTTTTGAGTTTTTGAGGGATTTTTGGGGCGGGGACAATTCCACTTTTTTCAGTTTTTCCTTTTTGAGCGCATTTTGTACGGAAACGGTAAGAGATAGCAAAAAATGTTGGATACAAAAGTTGTAGAAAATTTAATTTTCAACTAACGGTTTCTGATCATATTGAAGATCCGATCATCCGTTTAGCCGCTATTCATCGGAGAAGGAGTCATTTTGAGTATTTTGGCCCATTTAAATGTGTGCAGTGTACAAGTTTTTGAAAGCCGTTTAAATTAAAGCACACTATCTTTGGCTAATACCACATGTTTGTATCAGCTGATTTAAATAAACATTAGCTGATTTATTTAGTAGTGTAGGCGATACTAATTTACTCACATGAGGTGTATATAAATCAGCTGTTACAAAACAAGGTGAGCACATTATCGCCTACACGGGAGGTTCGGTATCGCGATTATTGTTTGTTACGAGATTGGAAAATTTAATCAGACCGATTGTTTGTTCTATCGAGTGAATTTAGCCCAGTAGCCCAGTGGATATGTTGTCAGATGATTCAAGATCATATGGTCACGGTTGAATCCTACTTTTGATGCTTACTTTTTGAGGTCTGCAATTAACCTGAGGTCTAATGTTAGCTTCTTGATTCAGCTCACGGCTCATCTGTGTAACTGTATGGATTGTGGTTGCATTTTTCATGTGGGGATTTTGCGACTGTTATTTTGCCTTTTTCAGGATTGGGGAATTTGAGGTCTTTTTTAATCTGACTTTATTTTGTTTTTACAAATTCATTTATTTTTAATTATGTTGCTCAACGAACAACTACCATACAGCGTTCTGCGAAGTTAGGTTAGGTTAGGTTACTATAATTTTGTCGTGAACTGAAGTCTAATTTGTTGTTATTGTTTACATGTTAAATCCATTTGTAGAATTCCAATTTAACACTGTAACCACAACTTTGTATTTATATCTGATTGACTTTGATTGAGTGAGCACTTTATTTTTGCTTTTATACACCTCGAAACAACCATCGTAGTCGGGAGTTCATTCGATAAAACGAATAAGCAGCCGGTTGGTCAAATGTTTCGATACGAACCGATATGGGACCGCCTCTAGGTGTTAATGTGCTCACCAAAGGTCATTGTTGTGTAGTTTTTCTTTGGTTAATGAACTACGAGTTTGATTTAAACTTGAGTTGACTGAGGAATGCAAGTGAGCGAAGCGAACTTCGAAAGGGGGTTTGGGGGCGAAGCCTCCAACGGCGATAAGCCTAGTTACTGATTTGTGGCTAACTTTATAGAGGAAAAACGCCTATTGATTTCAGTAAGCATAATTTTGATCACTATAAAATCAAAACAATATTCAATGTTTGCGATTTTTGTTTATGGGTTAACTATTTGAATTAAAAAAAAAAAACTATTTGTGATAGCAAAACTTTACTCACTAAAATAACTAGATATTCTTTTGCGCTTTGAAATGAACCATTATCCAATAATTGCATTGAGGAGGGGCGGGATTTTAAAATTAACATTAACCTTATGGAAGAAGCATTTGTAAACGCGAAATGATTCGTGAGTGGAGCCCCCTTTTTCCTCTTAGAGAATTTACATGTAATGTCTATAATAAATACTAAAGGATGATACAAAAGCAACGGGGAAATATAAAATAAATCGGTTTGTAGCTTCGAGTGATGAAGTTCTTCGCTCAACAACAAACTAGTAAATCTATACCGTGCTTGCGTTTAAAACAATATAAAGGTTTTATAACGTTAATCGGATTATCTTAAAAAAATGCGAACGGAACGAGTTTGTCTTTCCGGCGTCATCTCTAGGGTGTGACAATGAATGACCTGGATCAATGGCATGAAGCTATGGCACGTTGCATGCGCGTGTAGTATCAGTCTGCGGTGAGCGCGCACGCGCCTGGGGAGGATCACAGCGCAATCACGTGATCACGGTCTGTTATTAGTTCGAGAGTGGCAGAATGAGCTGAATCTGCCATAAAAACATGCCATTGACCATCAAAGTCCAGCGATAGAATTATTATCAAGGGTTGCAGTGGCGGATCTAGAACTGGTAAAAGGGGGGCTCTGGGGGGTCTCCAGCTGAAGGGGGTTCCGGGGGCTCCCTCTCCAAAAAATTTCAAAATTTTAGTCTTAAAATTGAAAATTTAGGCTATTTCTTTCTCAATCTTACAATGGCATAATGTTAAAAACAATATGCAAATTACATTCCTAATTGTGTTGCTATGTGGAAAATGTACGGTACAATGAAATTTGTATTATGTTAATGATTAATTCAAGAAGAAGATGATAGGCTAAGTGACACTTTAATCAAGCCTACCTTGGATTTAATTTACTATTAAACTAGAGAGAATTACTTAATTGTATTAAATGGAAAATATCAAATTGAAAACAGTAAAAATATTTTCATCATACTGCACTATATTTTTAGTGAAGTATATTTTCCGTCATACTGGACACATAAATTAAGGTAACAATTTAACCAAACCTAAATTTGGTTTACTTTTTTACCATTTAAAGTCTTTTGGTCTTGCTACTCTAAACAAAGAGCTGCTACAAAGTTTTTCATTGTTAAAAATTTGAATACTGTAATTCGTTCAATTCATATTAGCTGATGAACTCGACCGAAAAGTGTCATCAAATGTACTTTTTATCCTAAAAATAAAAATAACAACTTTAGTATCCCGACGCATGTGTTGAAAACAAGCTGTTTTTGATTCAGTATGACTCATGACAAAATAGTATATTTCATCACCAGGACCAAAAGTGACACTTTTCAATACGAGCTAAAGTAACGGTCGAGGCCGGAAAATGAGCGATGACCGAAAAGCCAGTATTGGACCTAGTGATGAACTATATTTTTCGTCATACTGCAGACAATTTTAAGTTGATAATTTAACAAAAATTAAATTTTCTTAACTTTTTTAGCATTCAAAGTTGGCTCTTGATCTTGCTATTCTAAACAAACAGCTGTAACACAAGTTGTCATTTTTTACAGTTGAATAATTCGTTCAACTGATGACCTCGACGGTGACATCAAATGACGTTTTCGTCATACTGCTTCAAAAACAGCGGTTTTCAACGCATGCATTGAGGTGATAAAGTTGTTCTTTTTACTCCTAGAATAAAAAAAACCACTTGATGACACTTTTCGGTCGAGGTTATCAGCTGTTAATAAAGAATTGAACGAATTATTCAACTTGTAAACAATGGAAACTTGTACGTACACAAGCTGCACTTGTGGCTTTGTTACACGTGTAACAGCTGTTCGTTTAAGAGTAGAAAGATCAAGATGGAATCAAACTTTTAATGGTGAAAAAGTTAACGAAATTTAGTATCTGTGAAATTGTTATATTAATATTGTTTTCAGTATGATGAAAAATATATTTCATCACAAGGGCCTAAGGTGGCGTTTCAATCCTCGCTCATTTTCCAGCCTCAGCCGGCAGTTAAAACTTGAAGCTCGATTGAAAAGCGTCACTTTTGGTCCTATTTTTGTCATGCCCAAAAACATATCATATGGGGTTTCATGTAAATATCAATATTACTCAACTAGGTGAAGCCGCATACCAAGTTTCATCAATACACATTAATAAATAAGCGACATAAACCATTTTTATTATTCTCCTTAAGAATAACATGGGGGATGAGAACGCAGGTTTGCTGCAACAAGGAACACAAAAATGGGTTTTTATGTAAATGTCAATATAACTCAACAAGGTGAAGCCTCGTACCAAGTTTTATTAGTTTATGTTCATAACTAAGGGAGACATTACATTTTACTCATTCTCCATAAGAATAACATCAGGGATGAGTACGCAGGTTTACTGCCACGGGAATTATCGGTAAAATTGTTTTTTTTTGTGGAAATAACAATATACCACAACCATATGAAGCCGTATACAATTTTTTTTATTTTTTGCCGTATGAAAGTTTGTATACATTCATTCTCCATAAGAATAGCATTGGACAACGTACTGTGTTTAGCACTTTCAATATCTCTGTAACCAATTGACGTAGAGAAATGATCAAAATACCCAGTACCGACTCTGGGGCAGTGCGAGCCGTGCTCCAGCACGGCGCGGCACTTTTTTCTGGGGGGGGGGGGCGCTATAGGCACTCATGACCATGACGCAGCGACCTCTATAACTGCAACTATTTAGTTGTAGTAGTTATAGAGGTCGCTGCCATGACGGGTCGCGGGGTGCTGGTGGGGGCGTAATCCATAGTTGTAAAATAAATAAATTGTAAATATATAATATTAACCCAGCTGATTTTGTTAATTTTTTGTATTTTAGTATTTTAAGTTGTTGAAAGGCATTAGGCCTGCTGGGAAGAAAGTTGTGTATTCAACATGTTGCACCTTCAATATACTTAAACATTAAATTTACACATCAGATAACATATCCTCCGCTCCCCTCAATTTCAAATTGAGAAGTTGTTTTGACTATATCATTTGTGACAACTTCAGGGCGTTCTGATTGGTACCGTATTGAGAGTGTGCTTAATCAAACTTTCAGTACTTTGAAAGAATATTACATTTATAAAATATCAAGTTGCATGATGCAACTATCTGTTTTAATCCGCTCTCTTCGATTATTTTAAAGTACTTCCTATAGATGAGGAAAAATATGGTTTGTGGATTGGAGAGTATTGAACCGGGATTTCATCTTTAATTGAAGTTGTAATGATTCGAGTTAAAAATTGCTATTATATGTAATGGGGGAAAATATTATGCGCCCTCATCAGATTTTGGCGCCCCTTTCGATCGCTACTTGTAAGGTCTACGGTTTTGTGAACATTCTTTTGACCAGACAAAATTATTTAGTATTTTTGGTCCAGGGACTCTTTTTTCGTATTACACTTTGTCTATACATGCGAGGGGAGAAAGTAAAACATAGATAATATGATAAAAGGGATAAAGTATGATAATATGATTCATATTGTCTGCAACCCGCTTCCGCATTATTATCACATGTAAAAAATAAACGGTATCAGGAAACTGACACATACTTTCTCCCTTTTAGGCCAAGTTTAATGAATAAATTACTTTTTATTTACTAAATATAGAATACAAAAAGCACGGTCGAATGTACAGAAAATCTTGTGAACAAGTTGTTTTAAAAGATATCCACCCAAATCCCTGCTTTGGAGTCACTACAGAATCCATTGCTACACTCGTGGTTTTAAGAGGGGAAATTCCCCCTAGTCCCCCCCTCAGGGTTATTAAGGGGCAACATATTTCGAATTTCATCTGTTGGTCAATGCCAACTTGACAAGCATATCAAGTTTGATTGAAATTTATCAATAAATAAGAGAGAAATAGTAATTTTTGTATTCCCCATAAGAATAATATTGGACAACGTACTGCGTTTGCCACAAAATGAAAATTTAAATTTTCTCCGCAACTAGTAATCGTAGAATAATAATTAAAATACTTAATTATTTATTTTTTTGAGCTCTTTTTAATGGTGAATGGTGAAGAGTAATATTTTTTATATTTATGTTTTTTTTATAAAAAATCCAAAAAACTGAATTTTTGATATTTTAAGTCTTGTAGTTTCTGAACCCGAATTTTCAAAGAAATGCGGGTGGTGTCATTTTGTTGGAAAACTAACGTTCTACAAACGGCTAAAGTTTAATCAAAATCCTTAGAGCCGTTTTTGAGAAATCTTGATTTTTCATGTTTTTTGGCGGTTTTTGGAGGATAATTACCCTTAAAAATCAAACATTCCAAAAAATGCCTGGAGATATCGTGGATTAGTACCTACATACCAAATTTCATAAGAACGGACCATTGGTTAGTGTTCTAGCTCTGTACACATCCATACAGGCAGACATACATACAGACAGACAGACAGACAGGCACACAGACATCACGTAAAAATCACTTTTTTGGGTTCAGGGAACACCAAAACGAATATTTCCACTAACAACTCAAATTCGAAAATTTTGACGAAAACAATACTTTCTCCATAAACTACGTATAAGGGGGAGAAAGTAGGCTAAAAATGAAACATATTAAGTATGATAACAGACTATGATTTATTATTATCATCTGTAATCCGCTTCCTGAATCCAAACCAAAATGAAACATCTTATTCCGATTTTCTCACTGACTCATTTATCCGTCAGCCGGCCGGAACTGTGACAATCTCCTAGTCACCGGCTCTGGAAAAATCAGTGACGCCGTGTGAAAATACAGTGTTAAGATAGGGAAAAAGAGCATTGCGGAAATCCGCAGGATTTTAATTATCGTAGCCGCATCCTGTTTGCGGCTACGATAATAATGTTATCAACATCATATAAAAAGAATTTGATAGAAAAAGTTAGTTAATTAGTTAATAGTTAATTAGTGGCTAAAACCATTGAATGAAGATTGCATATAGAATGGTCTACCTGAAGGGAAATTGGGTCATAATAAAACCTGGAGTGACTGTAAACCTGAATCACTTTGTTTGAGTGACCAATCCAAGGTAGTTGTTCTTCCAGTTCTGTATTTATATACATTTTAACAATATCATAAAAGTACAATAATATCGAGGGGGGTTGGGGGGCGCAGCCCTCCAGTTAAATTAAGGTGCCATTAACTACTTAAGTTGTTTTTTTCTGAATGGCTGATTGTCCCATGAATGGCGTATGTATTTGTTTGGGGAAACGCAGTCAATATTTGACTGAAAGGACGAGTATTCTCTATATCCGCTTGATATGATTGATCAATTCGCTTTCAGTCCTAATTTTGTCCAAGTTCATTATTTATGTGTAATTGAAACATATTTTCAATTTGCAATAGCTAATAGCAATGGAAGTATTGGCTATTATTGGGTTGTTACCAAGGTGTCGCGGTATATAGTGAGTAGAACATTTGGTTTGTAACGGTATTTACATGAGGGCATCCCTTTCCACGATAATAGAAACTACTCCTTATATTAAATGTCATAATTGTGGTGGGTCGAAAACCCTAAAAGTAATTAAATCATTCATCGTAATAATCAAATACATTCAAACAATAACGTAAAATAATATTAAAATATAAAGTCAGGAAGGCGGGTAAGATTTATTCGGTAGCGTCCAACGGCTAAATATTTTCGAGTTGAGACGAGAAAAGCGATGATTCACCAGAGGGTGGGGAGACGGGAATTACAGCAACGCCGAGGTATGGCGTACGGTTCAAGGCGTGGTACCCAAGAAACGAAACTTATTGGCTGAGGGCAGCCACGTGATTGTTCTCACTACCCCGGAGGAGCGCGGTGAACAGGGCAGTTGACACCGAGGCCCAGAGGCTGTCGGACGTAGTCATAACACTGTTCTCCGAGCGCCCTTGTGGGGTGGACGTACGTGACACTTTATGTCTAAGAGCCGTGGCGTAGGGTGTGTATCAGTCTCCACACCGAGCCATCGAGGCACGAAGTAGAATATATTTTGTTGTTCATACCCAGTCTTTGTGCAGTTAATTGTAAATGTGTATTATCGAGCAATTGTGATGGTTAGTCGTGCTATATGATTCTCAGATGAACTTTTAAGACGACAAGTGGCGTTATTCGAACTTTGCGTTCATAACCCGAGATTTATAGTGTGGGCGAGCGTGACATACTACGAACGCAAGACGTTTAAATTCACATAAACATTCAAACTCCGGTACTGTTATAAACAACGTGCGCCATATCTTAGAAAAAGAACTTTGTTATCGAACAACCAACTCGACCAGGGAACCGTAGTCGTCATCCTGAGAGGCGTCGCTATGCGGGAGACTACCTCATCAACCTCGGAGGCAGGACAGCGAGAAGTGTATACTATCAGCTAAGTCACCTTTCACCAGTCAATGAACTTATTAAAGTGCCATTTCCATGTTTAGAATAAAACTTTATCTTTGATTAGAATTTAAAATCATAACAACTATTAAAGTATTCTCTGTATTCATTTTCAATAAACATTTTATTAAAGAAACCTTAATTTTGAAACTTAACTTTTGTTTTTATTTTAGATACATTTTAAATCCTTATTATATTTAAAAGCGACCCTGAGATAAGATTATTAAAAGAGCTCTGCCAAATATTGCCTGAACTTGTGGATATATGCTATGATAAACTGAGACCCAAGTCAGTGCAATAAATTACATTTTAAAATTAACAAGTAGCAAAATCTAATAAGCAAATATCAAAACTTTAAAAGAGCGAAGAGGACTTCTTCATAATGGCCCCCAACTCGCGGCGATAATTTATTTTGATAAGTTATCAAAAGAACCTAGTATTTTCAAATAAAATTAAAATTTTTGTTAAAGTAAATTTTTTGAAAAAGTTAAAATGTCAAAGGTTAGGATGTTCTATTTAAGTATAGTTAGTTATGTAAAGGTTCTGTGGCATAGGCTAAGACGTCAAAAATGGTACAAGTCAGGTTGGAAGATAATGGTAGTGATAAGGTAGGAGTGACAATGATAAAAATGGGAGATAATGTAAAAGGAATAAGGATGGGGGTTGATCAGTTGTTGTCTGGTGTAAATAACCAGCCAGATAATGTAGAAGTAGTAGGGGGTAGTGTGAATAAACAGCCACAATTGTCTGACATGATGGCCATGATACAAGGTCTCGTGGGCCAAATAAATAAAAATTCTCTTGAAATGAATCTAAAGTTGGAGCAAATGTGCAGTAAAGTTGATATTAATGAAGTGAAAGGGGAAATGTGTAAAATTGATGAAAAATTGGATAAAGTTTCAGCAGATAATAAGGCTATGATAGAGCAATTAAAGTGTGACATCACAAATTTTACTACAAAAGTAGAAGTAGTTAAGGGAGAAGTAGAGGTACTTAAGAATGAAGTAGGCGGTATGAGAGAAGAAGTAAAAGTACGTAGGGATGAGACAGTAACTCGGTTTAATGTGGTAGAGAGTAAGGTAGAGACGCTCAATGTTGAGATCACCAACAAAAGGGACCAACATTGTAGTGAGATTACCAGTAGACTTAGTAAACATAAAAATGAAATATACAAGTTTAAATCTGGGTTTGAAGTAGAACGAGGAAGGTGGAAAAGGAAGTTTAGGGCGGATATAGAATCGCAGTTAGTAGTAGAAGTATCACAGTATACGGTGAAAATGGAGGAAGTATATAAGTACGTAATGAAAGTAGAAGAAAGATTAATGGGTAGTAGAATTGAGGTGGCAAATATGCGAAATGAAGTAGGTAAGAAGGTTTCTAAGTTTAGGGGTAAGATAGGTAGTATTGAGTGCAGAGGCGATAAGGGAAGACCGTCGGGAAATTATAGACCTAATCAGAGTAAGTATGTACCATATAGCCGTAGACATGAACGAAGTATAGTATGTAGGGGTGATAAGGCGAGGCCTTCAGGAAACTATGTACCTAACCAAAATAAGTGTTTGCTAAATAGTTGTAGATTTGAACGAAGTATAAGGAGGTGTCAACAAAGTAACATTAAGAATGACGAGTATAGTAAGGAATGGAAAATAAGCCTAGTATATGACATGAAGTAGCGAGCGTTAGGATAAATAATAAAGGTTAACATGTTAAGAACAGATCAAGATAGTAGTATAAATAAAGTAGAATTGAAAATTTTCAAGTATCGTCAGATAGTTTTGGAACAAGATTAAGTAAGAGAATATTAAACTTAAATACTGAACGCTCACAGCGAAGGAAAACTTATATTAATTTTTGTGTGGATAAAAATAAGATTGAACACGTAATTAAGTTAATTGACGATAAACCAGATGAGGTAGGTTGTAATATAGTAACATGGATCGAAGTGAATAATATATTAAGAGGTGATGGCGTTCAGAAAATATGTTCGTTGTAGAAGCAGTTATTGGATAAGCTGGTAAAGTGAAGAAAAAATGTATTAATAATTGAAGTGCCAGTGATTCTAAAGCTAAGCTAAACGGATAGGAACCACGTTCAAAAAAGTTGATGACATTAAATGCATACATAAAAAAACTTTTGACGGGTTGAATAAATAAAGGTGTTGCAAATAGGTGATTTACTGCTCATAAACGACCAATTAAATAAGGATTTGTTTGGGGCAGAGATAAGATTAAGAGGTAAGATCCATGTTAACTTGATACGTCTAAATAATAAAGGGTTACAGTTGATTTATGACAAATACGTAGTTTTTATAAAAATAAATAAGAAATCAGTCACACGTAGTAAATAATGAAGTTTCAAGTAATGTTGACCTAGATTCTCAGGCGACGAGGCTATTTTGGGAACGCGCTCACACGCGCACACACGCGGGCGCGTCACAACAGTTGATGTATCCACCGGAAGTTAGAATTAGTTGGATGAGCGACTGAAATGAAGTGAAACCGCGAATAATAATTTTTAAGATGGGTTTTTTCTTGCTAAGTTTAATCGTTCATTTGCACCCTTAAGCAAATTGAATCGAGATACAAAGCCTATGTTGAACGATGATCGTGAAACATAGGGATGACAATAAAAAGAAACAACTTTATTTATGATATATATGATTTGTTGGTAGTAGTAATGAAATTTATATTAAGAGTGAAATAATAAAAATAATAACTTGAAAGAGTAACGTAATAAGTAAATGGTTTAAATACATAAGAGTTAATTAAAAATATGATGATGTTTGAATACTGTAAAGATAAAATTGTTTCTTAAAACACTGGACTAGACATAATTTAAGTATGATGCATGGATGATGACGAATATGGAAAGAGTGAATAACCGTCTAGCCCGCAATAGGATAAAGCGTGTATGTGACTTTAATGTAGGATTAAGAATGATGATTACGGAGGGTTGGTTCAGTCGAGGCGGAATACCTGACTGAATCGACGATTGAACTTTTGAACCTTTGACGACCATTTTTCAATTGCCCCTTTTAAGGCAGATTGACCACTAAGGGCTCTATATGAGTGACCCGGTGTAGGGGCGTGAGGCTAGTGGGTATATATGATTCCCCATATTTGGTGTTCCGGTCATTTCCCCCAAAATTTCCAAAAACGGAACACTATAAACGGTTTTGCAATTTGCTAACCAAAGATTATATAAATTCAAAACTTTACCTCTACACTCGTTAGCGGTGGGGAGTGCAAGTTAAAGTATTTAACCACTGATAGTTTTAAGATTTCCAAGCCAAAAGGCTTGGTAAGCAGGAAGTTCGTAAACAGGATGCGAACTAATAAGAACGCAGTTGTTTGTTATGAACAACATCGGAGGGTGAGGTAGTTCGCGAAGCGTGAGAATACGCAAGCGAGACGAAAACAGATGTTTTTCAAGTTTGAACAGGAAATGAGTCATTGTTTGGGTGAGTCAGACCTCACTGTGGGAGAATTCGTTTGTGTAGGAGAAATAAATAGTTTTGAAGACTGGTAGTCTCATTAAAATGTTGAAGTACTGTTTGAGAAATAATGAAATAATGATTAATAGTTAATTGGATTCAATTGTCTGATAGAAAAGGATTAAAATAAAATTAATTGACAATTCGAATAAAGTATTCTAAAATCTTTGATGATTCATATAGTTCTTGCTCTGACTGATCTGACGTCACGAATTCTGTACGTCATTGACCTCCAAATGATTTACTGTGTATGTTTGTATTTTAACATTATTTTGAAAGTACTACAAAAAGGTCGGGTCTTGGTGGTGTGGCCCATCCGATGGGTGGAGTAGTTATACTTACTGTGTGTTGCTTGAAGGATTTCAAATGTGATTGTAATGTTGAGGATTTCAAAACCGATTTAAACCTTATTATTCTTCAAGTTCTGTATTTATATAATTTTTAACAACAAATTAAAGCTACAGTTATAATGGGGGGTCTGGGGGACGTAGCCCCCCAGTAATACAAAAGTTCAAATAACTATTTTAATATCACCCTGGTCCTACAGATCTCATTGTCCTCTCTAAATGTTGTATCTATTTTTGGGGCGTGTCCCTCTCCCCGCTTGAGCCCCAGGGGGCGAGTAAATACTCTGATTATGTTTGGTCTGACTGACTTACTAATTTCAGACCTCCTGTTCTTCAAGGTCTTTGTAAATTTGTGTGAAATACATTGCAAAGTTGAAACAACAAATGAGTTCTCATGAGGTATTGGTGATTTGAAACATTTTTCGTAATGACAGCTGAGCTCATACACTTATGGGATGTCATATTGTACTCATATAATTCTATTTAAAGTAGCTTTAGGATTGATTGTAGCGCCCAAGTGATAGCTATCGGAAGCTTTTGTGGTGAAATGTTGCTAAATTTATATTACAAACGGTGAAAAACATTATGGGAATCATTTTATTCAGTTTTCCAAAACAACGGGAAGTATACATTACCTAACATATTTTAACAAAACATTTGAAGAATCAAAATCTATACAAACTTGCATTTACGAATTCACTGTAATTTCCATTAGTAAATAAAAACAAACATTTATTTTCTTCTATCAGACACCTCAAATATGGTGACCAGTAACAAAATGCAAACTGGCACTTTAGGCCACATGTGTTTGGTTGTAATGGTTATGTTTGGTCAAAGCTGCCTCGTCATTGGCCGTCATTTGCCAGGCAAGGCGCTACTGCTCTATGGGTTTCCACTAGCCCCACTAGGTATCACTATAGTCATTCCAAAAGCTACTTTAATTCGACTATAGTATAACTAGCGTTACTCGTAGCGGCTTCGCCCCCGCCCACTACATAGCGATAGAAAGATATGTAGCTCGTGTGCGAGCTTCAGCTTCCTCCATAGTTTCTGTAGATCACTGCTCTGCCATAGTGCCATTTCAGTTACTCTCAAATTGAGCCTGCCGCTGAGCTTGCTCTTCACGTCGAAGTTGCTGTTCTTCTGGCGTTTCTTTTGCTCTGTGTGCTGCCTACCGTAAAGCTTTCCATTTGGGTTTTAGGTTTATTGACTTCTAAATAAATCGGGCTTTTTCAATCATTGAGACAAACTTTATTTACGATTCCCAGGCATTATTATAATACAGGTACCTTCGTACCTGCTTCGTACCTTCGTATAATAAAGGTGCAAACAAATGTAAACCAAAATATAAACAAATAACTTAACTCAAAACCTAATATTCAGAACACCTGTTTTAGTTATCTGATCCAGTAAATGTTATTGCCCATAATATTAACATGGGAAGTTTAGTAGCCATTTGGGCTAAACCATAAAGGAATTTTAAAACGTGAATAGGCCTATATGTTACTTTAGGATATTAGCAATCTTCCTATCAAATCAGCTCAATCGGTTTAGTAGTTAGAGCGTGATTGAGCCACAAACTAATAAACAAACAAACAAACTCACAAACTTCATCTTTAATGATTAGTATACACGTTGTATTGTAGTTATTAATACCTAATAATATATAAGTTAGAATAAAGGGAAATGGATATAGTGAATAGTACACACACTTTACAATGTTCTGGTTTTTATTGGTGACATCGTTAATGGCACTATAACCTAAACATAGTAAAAAAGTGTCCGGGTCAAGCCTGTTTTACGGTTCCGGTAGGCCTAACTGAAACCTAAATAACCGAAACCTTAATAGACCTCAGGGGCGGATCCAAGGGGGGGGCGGTAGGGGCGGTTGCCCCCCTCAGCCCTAAGAATTTTTTGTTTCATTTTATTATTCAGGCATACGATGAAAGTTTGGATAAATCCGAATGAAAATGTAAGCATCAAAAGCCTCCCGAAATCCCGTTTTTCGGTTCCGTGAGTCAAATTTTGCCGCTCCCGTCTACAAGGTTACATAAAATTCAAACTAACGAACCTAAACGCTTCTTTAAATGAAATAAATTACACCATTAGGCAGGTGAAATTTTAAACTTCCATTTTAGTATATAACACAGTACTTAGATCCATTTATTTAACCTAAAAGCGTCTTACAAAAACATGGATATTCCCGAGTATCGTGAAGTTGTTGCAGTTTTGCCAGTTGACAGACCGAAATACAGTGTTTTCAACATAGTCTTGGAAGTAAATTTTAGCAGCAAAGGTTGCTACAATTGTATTCGGTGATTATTTTTTACTGGATTTCGCCCGCCTACCGTCGTTTGCTATCAGCGGTGTTTTGTTTACAGGGTAGGTTTCATTTTTGTTTAAAACCGCGTAATCTGTTGCTAGGCAATAAATATCCAGTGGCTAGGCTAGAAGCAAAAAGTGCCTCGAATTATATGTAATGAAATAAGAGGAAACAAAGATTAAATTGCGTGCAAACAGAAGCTCATACGCCAAGTACTTTATTTTGTAAAAATGTGGTACGAAATTTAATTTTTCGAGTGGTTGACCTTGGCTGTCAGCCTCATTCCTAATTGTATTTTCGCGTAGTATGGTTCAGTATTGCAGATTTCAAATAATTTTTGTAAATAGTTTTTCGTCTGGGTAAATACTGAGACAAATTCATCTTACTTGTTCTTAGACGCTTACAGATGACGTAGAAAAAAGTGTAATGCCTAAATATTTAATTTTTATTTACGGTCAGGCGCAGTAGAACTAAAGTGATTTTTGTTTAGCTTGTTTATAAAGTTAAGATTGTTTTTTTCTTGAGTACAAGGTTATTGATATATTATGTTAACTTACTTTCATTCGTTGTATAAATTCATATAGTTAAAAACAATAATGGGTGTGCCAGGGACCATCCACAGGGAAGGGGGAGGGGTAACTTTCAGTAATTAACTGTCAAATAGCATGGCATTATGCGCGCTTAAATTTCGAATAAAAATATGCCTTATTCCCGAAAACAATCGGACAGACGTGAAAAAATTACATGTCTTAGTTAGACATAATATTTTATTTTTGCGAAAAGTCGTCAGTTATAAACTATTAGAGCATGCCTCGTTTAGAACATATTCTGCTCTAAACAAATGTAGGCCTACCTATAACGAACGACTGCTCAATTTTTCAGGTTAGTTTAGAAATATTTATGTTTACAAATATGTACGTGTCCGGTTCAAGACCCCCTGTCCGGATCTAGCCGGTTTTATGATACAGTATGTTATGTTTCAGTTTAGGTGTCTTTAAATTTGTCCAGATAACAAACGTTGGTTCCAATATTACTTTAAACATGCATTGTCAGGAACAAAATTATCATGTTATGTTTGTTTATTTCATTTTGAGAAGGTGCTTATACGCTTCTTTTAATGTTTTAAAGTTGAATTTTTTAATATTTAAATGTAAGTTTATATTGTACTGACTTGGGTCTCAGTTTAAATTTCAGATGTCCACAAGTTCAGTCAATTCTAGGCATTGCTCATTTAATAATCTTATCTCAGGGTCGCTTTTTAATATTAATCAGAACTTAAAATGTGTTTAAAATAAGAACAAAAGTTAAGTTTTAAAATAAAGACTTTTTATTACACGTTACTTTATATAAATGATTTGTAAACAAGATGTCAAAAATTGTTGCAGTTTTAAATTTAAATTAATGAACAAATTCTATACTAGACATGAAATAACCCTTTGGTACAATGATTGGTGAAAGTCCACTTAGCTTTTCACTCTACTTCCCGATGATTGCCCGCTGATCTGTGGTCGGTGGTCCAGCGTTGTCGGCTTGGCGATGGTGATGTCTGCGCCCCCGTCGATTCTCGGATAAAAGTTCGATATCGCCGATTTCACGCACCGTTATGGTTAAAACACCGATGTTCAATGTTCATGTCTCTCGTCACGTGTCTATACTGGGTCTCGGGTCGTTAATATAAATGCTTGTTAACGCCACTTATTGTCTCGGGTTAATAATAATTAATTTTCTTGCAAATAAACGCCTTAACTGTTCGTAATCACTACATACAGCGGATTTCCCAAGGACTGGGTACAAATATATAATAAATACTGTCACACGTCCCTACGCCATGAATCTCGACAAGCGATATGTACGTCACTCACAGGGTCTCGGCCCCGGTGGCTAGTGCCGGTGCGCCTATGTGTTCGGTGACGAGCGTGTGTCCACCCCGCAATACTGCTCTGCTCAGACTCTCACATGTCCCTACGCCCCTGGGGCTCGGTCTCGACTCACTCTACGTATCCACCCGGCAAGGGTGCTCTACCGACTGTCACACGTCCCTACGCCACTGGGGCTCGGTCTCCACTCTCCGACTGACTCCGCGTATCCACCCGGCAAGGGTGCTCTACCGACTGTCACACGTCCCTACGCCACTGGGGCTCGGTCTCCACTACGCCACTGGGGCTCGGTCTCCACTCTCCGACTACGACCTGCTGCCTCTAAGGCTCCAGGCTCAACTGTCCTGTGTGCCGCGGTCCTCTGGGGTAATGCTAGAAATCACGTGACTACCCTCGGCCAATGAGATTCGTTTCTTAGGGACCACGCTTTTAACCACACATAGAACCTTCGCGGTCTTGTTGTTACCGTCTCCCTCCCCTCTGATGAATCATCGCTTTTCTTGTCTTAACTGGAAAGTATTTAGCCGTTGGACGCTACAAAATAAATCTCAACCGCCTTCCTGACTTTATATTTTAATATTAATTTACGTTGTTTAATTGAATGAATTTGATTATTACGAGGTTATTATTTAATTACTACTAGGGTTTTCGACCCACCACAATTTTTATCTTAAGTTTTATTGAATAACAAACTAAACTAAACAAACATGACGTAGGTACGGTAATTACAAACATACAAGCTATTAAATATTAATCAGGGTTAAAAATATCAACCTAATTAATATATCGTAGCCTATTGAATAATTTCATTTGGTTCTTTATTTTGTTCCACTTATGAAAGTATACCCGAGCCGAGTAAGATCGAAACCATATTGGATTCGCCTGGGTAAATTAAATGTAAGTTAAACAAAAGTCATAGCCTTTTTTGGATTTAAAATTGTTATCACTTTACCTTTGTTTCTGGCAAAAAACAAATGTGATTTCCAAACTCTAGAGGTAAATTTATATGAGGTTAGTTCAATGAAATTTATCATTTTTAATCGAAAAGTAGGCCTAGGATGAACTTGTGCCAAAAGGCACAATTATCCAGAGACTAAGTTTTACCTTACGGAACAATTTTGGAAAATGTTTATTTTAGATAAAAATGAAGAAATTTAGACAAAAATTTGATTAAAACAGTGGTGTATGGAACATAATAAATGATGCCTAGAAAATTAAAGTCGATAGGTATACCTTACAAATATTAACCTCCAAAAAGGACCTAACTTATTGAGTTTGACTTATTGCCTTATTGAGTTTGAATAAACACTTATGTAGGGTAGTTCTGGTAATGCAATTTTAATTTTTGTAGGAAAAGAAATTTTATTAAACTTAAGTTTTTAATCTGACAAAAAGGAAATAGGTTAGACCCAGAATATGGTGAAAACCAATGTGCCACATTAAGTTGTAATAACATATCATCATAGTTAAAAGCACGATTTATAGGTAGGTAGCTATAGTTTGTTATTTTTTCTGTTCTTGCAAATTTTCATTACTGTCTTATTGTAAAGTTGCATCGGTGATAGCCGTCAATAAATAAATAAACAACCAAAACATCTAATTTTATTTGGTAACTTACGTTTAATTAGTAAGGTAATAATTTGTTCAACAAATTAAGACATTCTACTTTTAATGAGTGGTAATTATAATGTAAATATTTACATATATTAGCGTTTAATCACTTTAATCACGTAAGAAGGAGGTTTCAATTCAATACATTCTTGTTGATATCTTTCCTTTCAGTTATTTTGTCGTCTAAAGTCTGGAGTGGCCAAAGTCCCATAGTCTAGCGCTCGGCCTACATTTTTTTACATAGAGTACGGCACCAATAAAGTTATTTACTATGATAATATTTAAAATAATAATGCATATTTTAATTAGTATAAAATAAAATAGTCATAAAACGTTTAAAAGCTAATAATATTTAAACCTTAGTTTTTGTGTTTCAAGTTCCGAAAAGAAGTTTTTTTTCCTAGTCAACATGAACATGAATAACTACAGTTCTGTAGTGAATCTATGGCAATACTTACGTTACTCTATAGTTGAAACATAGACGTTGGCTAAATATCAACGATTCAAGTACCACTAAAATGGCTCCCAATGTTAATCTTATGGGATAAAACAATAGATTTGTTTTAAAGATAATGTTATTATTACTTAACCAAATATTCCCAATTACGAACTCGACCGAGATTTCGTACTATAGAATCTATCTCTAAAGTTTGAAGTGGATCTGTAGAGGCGTTTCGAGTTGATTTTCTTACCAGTCTAAGCAGTAAAGTTATGTATAAGGATTTTCAATCACTTCGTTCACTCAATCCAACTAAGAATTATTGTTAAAAATTATATTGACAATGAAATTATTTGAATTATTGTTCATCAAATTGGTGTATTTGTCATATAAAGAAATACCTTAAGGTAATTTAATCTTGACGTTTCCTGCCATCCATGAGCTTCGTATATTTTAAAGGGCATCAGGTCGTCAGATTTTTTAGGACTGTGCGTGCCAACCAAACCGACGGTCTTAGGACCATTGTTTATTTCTCATGCGCAACTGATAATGATTACATGGAAAAACAAGTCTTTCAGCAGAAAAAAAACATTAATTTTACAGTGTACAGCATTGTGATTTTATGTAGAATAATATTGTAAGAAACTGATGAAGGATAAATACTCGTAAAATATTTTTTGATTTAATTTATTTCATTCTCTCACAATCTGTCTAAAGAACTCATTAACGGCTCTGGCTCTAATATCTTACCGAAAATATTATTTACCAAGCTAATATCCCTATCACCTATGTTACCACACGTTGTAATGATCATTAACAGGTTATTTTGTTATGTGTAAACAGGAACAAAATACCTCCGTCGCAGCAAACCTGCGTAACTCAGCGAATTTACAATGGATGTGCCTCGCTACTACATAGAACCACTTACCAAGTTTCACAAAAACACATTAATAAATAAGTGATATATAGCATTTTATTTATTCTCTATAAGAATAACATTAGGGCTGAGTACGCAGGTTTGCTGAAAAAAGAAAGAGAATAAATATGTTGTTGTGCATTTAGCAATATAGACTAACTCAACCAGGTGAAGCTACATACTAAGTTTTATTAATCAAGATAGATATAAAACTTTACTTGTTCTCCATAAGAATAACATTAGGACTGAATACGCAGGTTTGCTGAAAAAAGAAAGAGAATAAATATGTTGTTGTGCAATTATCAATATAACTCAACCAGGTGAAGCTACATACTAAGTTTTATTAATCAAGATAGATATAAAACTTTACTCGTTCTCCATAAGAATAACATTAGAGCTGAGTATGCAGGTTTGCTGCTACGGGGAAAATCAAGAAAAAAGTATTTTTTTGCAAATATCAATATACCACAATTAGTTGAAGCCACATACCAAGTTTCATCAATATACATTCATAAATAATCAAGATATCAAATTTTATTTTTCTATAAGGATAACATTGGACAACTAACTGTGTTTAGCACTTTGAATAACTCTGCAACGGTTGGACATAGAACAACAATTAAAACACCAAAATGATTGTTTTGTAGAGCTAAACTGATTAATAATACCCCCGTCGCAGCAAACCTGCGTACTCAGCGAATTTCCAATGCATATATATGTGACTCACTACTAGATAGAGCTATTTACCAAGTTTCACAAGAATACATCCATAAATAAGTGGTATATAGCATTTTATTTATTCTCCATAAAAATAACATTAGGGTTGAGGACGCGGGTTTGCTGCAACGAGGAAGATAAGTAATGTGTTTTTTTTTGCAATTATCAATACAACTGAACCAGTTGAAGCTACATACCAAGTTCTCTTAATGTAGGTTCATAATTAAGGGAGATATAAAACTTATTCTCCATATGAATAACATGGGGGCCGAGTATGCAGGTTTGCTGCTACTGGGTCTATCAACAAAAAACTTGTTTTTTGTGCTAATATCAATATACCGCAACTAGTTGAAGCCACATACCAAGTTTCATCAATATACATTCAAAAATAATCGAGATATAGAATTTGATTTATTCTCCATAAGGATAACATTGGACAACGTACTGTGTTTAGCACTTTGAATATCTCTGCAACGGTTGGACGTAGAACAACGATTAAAACACCAAAATGTTTGTTTTGTTGAGCTAAACACATTAATGAATAGAAATGTGAAGTTTTTAGTAAAAACTATCTGGGAAAAATCTAAAAACCTTTTTCCCATATGATTAACATGGGACACTTTTTTTGGATTTTCTCCGCAACCACTTAACCTAGGTTAATGATTCAAAATACTAAATTATTTGTTTTTTTAAGCTCTATAAAATGGATACAACCAAAATTGAGTGTTTTTAATATTTTGGGGTAAAATTTGCAAAAAACCGATTTTTGGAAAATTGTAAATCCCCATAAAACCCCCTTCCCATAGTGCGATCGATCTGGTTTTCGAACTAAAGTCATAAATGGTACTCTCCACATTTGTGCCAAATTTCATCAAAATCGGGTGTTTCTTTCAAAAGGTATACTAGGTGTACGCTCATTCTTCCCGTAAAAGGATGAACGAAGACTGAATTTTTAAAGATATGTAGGCATGTACTGGATTGGTAACACTCTTCTGTTATCCGTTTTAACTCCACAACAGCAAGAACAGATAATTAATAAACCAAACATTTTACTAATGGAATGGTAACACCATTCCCATATCCGTTTTAACTCCACAACGGCAAGAACAGATAATTTAGGACTAATGTAAATAACAAATACTACTGACTACTGGAGTGGTAACACCCTTCTCATATCCGTTTTAACACGACAGTACCTGGGGGGCCCAGCTTTGCTCGGGGGAGGGCCAATCAGTCAGTTTAGATGACTTGGAGTAATATTTCATCACTTTCCCCTACTGATAATCAGATTTGTGTAACTCATTTGCCTCTTTTCTATATTTTTAAGGTTCCTCCAGTTGCTATTTATAGCTCAATGTCCTTTTCATTTATTTTACTAATCTATATATATAATCTTCACTCAAATCTTTTAATCTCTGTTCTCAGGAAACCACATGTTAATAATCATAAAAAACATGAGTATTACTTTGACAGTTCCCTGGTTGATTATAAACAGCTGATAAAATTCTTTTGTGTTGATTTAAAACTCCATAAGCCCAATGTTAATTTTTTTTACTTTTCATTTTATTTTTTTTTTACATTATTTGATTTTTCCTGGGGAAGAGACCTGTCTAGAACTTATTTTTATCCCAGAAATTAGTTATTTTTAACATTTGAAGGAAATCGTTGGAGCAGTTTTTGAGATTAGTGTCGCAAGCAAGCAAACATACAAGCAAACCTTACTCATATTAGAGTATAGTACCTGGGGGGCCGAGCTTTGCTCGGGGGAAGGCCAGTCAGTTTGTTTAGATGACTTGTAGTAATATTTCACCACTTCCACTACTGATAATCTGATTTCTATAACTCATTTGCCTCTTTTCTACATTTTTAAGGTCCCTCCAGTTGTTATTTATAGCTAGACATTTTGGACTTGGATTGCAACTATTAAACAGAAGACTGAAACCTAGATTGTACCAAGATATTTTGCCAAACATGTAAACCTTGTTTTTATTTAGTTTGTTTTAGTTTAAACCCTTTTCTTCTTTTTTTTCAAAAGAAACATTTTATTAAGTTCATTTTAGTTTTCAAAATAGTCTCAAGGTGTCTCTGATTTGATAAACAACATGAGTATTACTTTGACAGTTCCCTGGTTGATTATGAACAGCTGTTACAATTCTTTTGTTTTGATTTGAAACTCCATAAGCCCAATGTTAATTTTTTTAACTTTTCATTTTAGTTTTTTTACATTATTTGATTTTTCCTAGGGATGAGGCCTGTCTAGAACTTATTTTTATCCCAGAAATTAGTTATTTTGAACATTTGAAGGAAATCGTTGGAGCCGTTTTTGAGATCCGTGTCGCAAGCAAGCAAGCAAGCAAACCTTACTCATATTAGAGTATAGGATGATACCTGGGGGCCGAACTTTGCTCGGGGGAAGGCCAGTCAGTTTGTTTAGATGACTTGGAGCTTATTTCACCACTTCCCCCTACTGATAATCAGATTTGTATAACTCATTTGCCTCTTGTCTACATTTTTAAGGTCACTCCAGTTATTATTTATAGCTCAATATCCCTTTGATTTATTTTACTACTCTATGTATGTAATCTTCTCTCAAATCTTTTAATCTCTGCTCTCAGGAAACCACATGTTAATAATCATAAACAACATGAGTTCCATGTGGTTCCATAAAATCAGATAATAAATCCTTTGAATGAAGATTACATGTAGAGTGGTCATATCCAGAATGACTCAAAGGTGCATTATAATAACAACTGTTGTGACCTCAAAAATGCTCGTTAGTAGGGTACATGGTGAAAAACAACTCCAAGTCATAAACAAGATTGACCTTTCCCTAGCAAAGCTCAGTCCCAGGTAGTACTTAAACTATATGAGTATAACTTTGAGAGTTCGCTGAAAGATTTTGAACAGCTGTTATGACTCTTTTGCTTTTATTTTAATCTCCAAAAGCCCAATGTGATTTTTTCAATTTTCCATAGCGGCTTTTTACATTATTTGATTTTTTGGGGGATGGGGCATGTCTAGAACTTATTTTTAACCCAGACATCAAGTTTTACAACACAAGTAGTTGGAAGGACACATTAGTTATTTTTTAAGAAAATCGTTGGAAAACCGTTTTTGAGATAAGAGTTGCAAGCAATCAACCAAGCAAGCGAGCATGAAAACCTTACTCATATTATAGTGTAGGATAGGATTGAGTCAAAATAATTCAGCATTTGTATTGATTGACTATAACATATTTTTACTCTTAGGCACATAGAATGTACACGAGACAGGGACAATGATTCTGGATTCTAGCATGTTTGAAGTTCTGCATACAGACGGCCAGGGCTGAATTTAGGTCTGTACAGGCTCTGGTCTACACCCTAAATGCAAGTGCGGGCCCTTACCAGCCCGGCCAACTTTCCTGTTTGATTTATATAATATAACCTACGCTTATATCAGGCTCTACAGATGGCGTTGTGCAGTTACTTAAATTTCAAATTGCTAAAATCCGTATTGCTGCCTAGTGTATATTAACGTTGTCATGGCAAGATATTATTAAGTGATTTTCATTATCTAAATACATAAAACAAAGTCGGGATTGTATGTTAGTTATTTAGTTTCATCAAACAGCTGTTATAAGGATGATATCTAAACATACTTGAAAAGCATATAAACATATGTTTATTATAGACATAATAAATCTATTTGAACAGCAACTCATTTTCAATACCGAAGCAAGCTCTATATAAACATAGGCAAGTGAGCGTAGCTAACAAGCTCATCTTGAAAAAGAACGAGAATCTTTGACATAAAACAAATTCAGTGGCATTAGGACAGAATAATGTCTGTCTGACCAGCTAGTAGTACTCAACCCGAACGCTGACCCGAACTCCCGAACGCTTACCCAAGGATCATCTTTCCTCCACAAATTTAACAAGGCAACTTTTAAAGCCAGCGAGGCGGAGCTCTAAGGTCGGGGTTAAAAGAAAATAACATTATTTTTTTGTATAATTGAAAATTTTCTAAAATTACTAAAAAAGGTGTAAATAATAACAAAGAAAATTTTCCTGTGCGGTGGAGGTCTATGGTTGAGTAGGGCGGCGTATCAAACGTGGGGACATCTTTTAGGAGATGCTGCTTTAACAAAATAAATCCAACGAATCATACGTTTAAATTAAAAGTTGGGAGTGATAGTAAAGGCAGAGCCCTGAGGGAAGAACAAAGAGGTATCCATAATATTTTGGTACCCAACAACGTAGTGTATATGTCTGGAGCAGTTTTGAGGAGCCGCTTTCGAAATCTTTGGATTTTTTATTTGGTGGTTTATATTAGGTTTCTAATAAAATATACCACCTGATTTTTTAGAAAAATTTGGGTTCAGAAATTACAGGGCTTAAGAGATCCCAAACTTCAGTTTTTTTACCTTTCTTAGTACCATAAACTTTAAATATTTTTAGCAGGTTTCAACAGTTTTATCTCATTGCCATAAAAAGCTCTAAAAGATGAAAAATTAGTACTCCAATCCACACACGGTTAAATTAGTATTTCGTTAGTAGGCTATTCGGCTAATGGTTGTGGAGAATATTTCAATTTCCATTCAGCAGTAAACTAAGTATATTGTCCGATGTTATTCTTATAAGAAATAAAAAACATATATCTCTTGTATACTTATTAATTTTATTAAAACTTGGTGTGTTAGCATTGACCAATAGAGAATATTCATCCCAGGACAACCTTAAAACTGGTCCATACCAGTTTGGATGCTGATATTGGGTACAGCAAATGAAATTGTCATTACATATGAAGTTTTTTGGATGTCCATTATGACAAACTTCCCTTTCACCTTTGGTCCCTCCACTTGCAGCGGCTCGGGGCGGAAACTCAGGGGTTGGTCCCCAACCTGAGAATGTATGGTCCCTGGCTGTTGTACATGGATACCCCATCCGTTGAGTTGGCCAGTTGGAGGGCAGAGCGGGCCCACATTGAGCCTGATCACAGCTGTCACAAGGCACGGGAGTTGGTACTCTGAAAGGCCAATTTGGCTGCCTGTCCCATCCCATCCTTTCCTTTCCTGCTATATCCTAACCTTCTGATAACCTGCGCAAAATTCCCGCTTATGGAAAACGTGCCTATAGCAGCTATGCTGGGGTTTCCTAATCTAGCAACAATGAATAGAGAATATGCGGAATACGTTTCCATCTAACCCTGGAGGGTGAGGTGGAGCAATTAACCTCTTAAAACCACTGTGTGTACCTAGCAAATTAGATTAAACTGATTGCGTTTATTTGGTCACATGTCCTAGCTCCTGTTCATTCTTTTTTAAGACTCGGCCAATGACTAATATATTTTTGGTACCGGATGGTTTTCGACGAGTTTTAAATATATAACCTGAGAGAAAAGTTGCCAATAATTATTAGACCTATTAATTTCCAGCTCCAAAATCAGGGGGTTAAATATACAGAAATATACTTGTTTTAAACCCATTTAATGTAAAAAAAGGTATTCAATGATTTATTTATATAACAGTATCTTATAAAATTCATACCTTAAATTTAAAAATGTTTACATCCTTAATATATGTTAGTTTGAATTTAAATACACAAGCTACTGAAATCGCAGCACGAGAGATTTAAAAGCAAAATCCAAGATCTACATTAATGACAATTTTTCAGGAGGGCAATCTGTCTACATCGTAATTAGTTGAACAATGTAGACGGTTAGGATTTCGGAGTTTTGGACATCTTGATTGTTTATGAAAATCAATATTAACCACAGAAAATGCAAACAAATATAAACTGTAACCAGACTATTTTACTGACCGGTAGATTACAAAACTTTAATCCCATGTCATTAGGTGACAGTGAGGCTTATTTGGTACATTACATGTAATAAAGATAGTTTGCACGTATGATAGTTTAGTAAGTCTGCCATCAAGTAATTTGTTCACAATGTAAAGAAACTACTATAGGTCTACAACACGCTTGATTATCAATCACAGTCAGTCGTGTTACAGAGTTATACTGTCCCAGTAATTCAAAAATTCCAAAACCTATTGTATTAATTTATCATCACTAGTCCAAACACTTAGCTTTTACATCGAAGTTTTACAGTAAAAAATAAACTGATAATAAATCTAAATAGATACAAGCATTGTTTTAAACACGACAAAACACTATTAATTTACATAACACTCACATTTTAAACTATTTCGAAATAAAAAAAATTGATGGAACAAAACATAACCAAATCCATAGTTTTGGTTATGTTTACATTTGAGTAATTTATAAACAAATATGCAGTGTTTCCCCTCTACGGTAAAAATATGCCACGCACTGATACAAAAAATCCCACTTTATCCCAGACTCTCCCTTATAGTATCCCTCGTAATATCCCACACTTTCCCACTGATTTGTTAAACATTGCAACACAATTAATGCTAAATATTATATGATTATTGAATAATGTATTAGTACAATATTTATACCGTTAGATAGAGCTTATTTAGATCTACTAATTACCTATAGGTATTTTACATTTTAGTACCTCAAAGGATTTTGAGCAATGCGACATAGGTTAAATGATACGGTGAATTAACCTAATTAAATAATTTATTTACGTGAGAGGTACTAATATTTTTAATGGTAGTACTAAAGAGTACGAAGTAGGTACTAAATAATGGCAAATAGTTTGCTTGTTAATTCCAACATGGCTCGGCCAGCGAAATTGATATGATTCAGTGTTCGTTCTGTAACGTTTATAAAATCATAATAGGTGCGGACAGCGAGGTTAAAAATGGGAAACCCCGCAACTGCCAGTACGGCGAGAAAATCCACTAGAAGTGCTACTGCTAAGGTGCTCTGGTCGTAAGTTGTAAGCAAACTAGCAGACGTAATTCCGATTTCAAAAAAATCCCACTTTATCCCACAATCCCATTTTATACCACAATCAGTAAAAATATCCCATATAGGGAATAAAAATCCCTCAAGTGAAACACAGACAAATCCCAGCTGACATTTTAAAGACAACCATAGTCAATAGCTTACTACGAAAACCAATTCAACTACTGAATATCAAACATTAAAATTAGTTTTAATAATTATTAATAATCCAAAATAAAATACAAATGCTGTGTTAAAACATCCCTTTGGTATCCCAAATGACTCCTTCAAAATTTCATTAAGAAATGTTTTACAGTTATTTAGTATTTCGATAACACACCCACACACACACACACACACCCACACACGGCCACTGAAACTTCTTCATCAATACAGTGATTCACTTCGTTCATCAATAAATTTGAACGAATAGTGTTTTTGGCATCTGGGGACCTCAAAACGAAAAGTTATCATGGTCTCGGTCTTAAGTCTTACCATGAGACCTACGGTAATAGCTTCTTCCCTATAGGGGAAATTCGCTAATATCTTCTTCCCTATAGGGGAAATTCGCTAATATCTTCTTCCCTATAGGGGAAATTCGCTAATATCTTCTTCCCTATAGGGGAAATTCGCTAAAAAGAAATGTGAAGTTTTAAGTAAAATTATCTGAGGAAAATCCAAAAACCTTTGTCCCATAAGATTAACATGGGAAATATGTATGGACTCGTTTTTTTGACCTTTATCTACAACAGCTTAACCCAGGTTTATGATTCAAAATACCAAATTATTTGTTTTTTTAAGCTCTATAAATGGCTATAACCAAAATTGAGTGTTTTTCAAATTTAAGGGAAAAATTCAAAAAAACTGATTTTTCGAAAATTTAAAACCCCCTTCCCATAGTCTGACCGATCTGGTGTTCGAACTTAAAGTCATAAATGTTACTCTACACATTTGTGCCAA